>JAULBU010020824.1:0-19337 GCA_032358235.1 Odonthalia washingtoniensis
ATAAAATCATTTTCATTGTCGTACTAAAATTCGTACATTAGGCGATTAATTGGTAATCCTAGTGCTGAGCTCACGCATCACGTTGGTCGATCAAATTACAGTACCGTTGGAAACTGACCTGTCGACTACCCACTCTAAATTTCTCAGTTCCCACAAAGGGTTTACGGTTTCTTTTTTCATGCCAAGGCGTTTCGTGTAATGATCTAGATATATCAAGTACCAGTGCAAGCCGCTTTCAGGGATGCCACAGAAAGTTCTCACAACTTTTAGAGGCCCCTGCTGGTTGGTTCATCTCGTATGGTCCGCTAATATATACTTCTCTTTCGAGGTCTCTATCGCTTTGGATTTATACCTGGGTAATATCCCTGGAACAAGTGACAATGTCATCTGAAGATGCTGCTAAAGTGAGGAAAAGACTTTGAGACAATGTTTTTACTGTTGGTGCTCTAGTAGCAATGGATGTTGTAGCCTCGTCGAAATTGTTTTGTGCCACAAGGCGCTATTTTCGGCGAAATCCTTTTCTGTCCTTTTACGTCATCAATGAATCTAGATCCAAAACCCTCACTCACTCTGGTAAGTCTGTCTTCTTTACTGCTTAAAATTTTTCATTTTCTAACAGTCCGTTCAGCTCACCTCATCGCCATTTTATGAAGTCGGATCCTGTGTTCTTCCTTGGGTCTACTTTCCCAATCTTTCTTCGTTCATCAACAAAGCTGATGTTGTCTAATATTTTTTGATCACCTCGTCACCCATCTTGGAAAGACTTTACAACTTGTTTTACGCTGGATGAGCGAAAGATGCTCCTACCATACTTGGATTGAACCACGACGGTGTTTCCTTCTATGTTGATGGAGGTAGATTAGCCATCCCATCGCTTGTGTTCTGGTCTGTACATTATAACCTGCGCTCTTCTGGTAAGTCTCGGATTTTGTTTACTTCTCCTGATCCCTCGGGTTCTCCCTTCGTCCCTACTCCAAATGCAATCTCTTGTCTCGCGTGTTCTTTCTCGACTTTTGACATGGCCTATTCTATAGCGCGATATGGTTGGATTTGGGAAATTGACGGTGTGCATTGGGCGGGGCGTATTATGACTCCTAATAAGAGCAGTATTGGAAATAAACCTTAGGCATCCATGGTTGAATTCACAGAAAAAATTACCATTCTGAGGCAATCTGCATTCGCCACCTCCCGTCCAAGTTCCATCCTGATCTTGAAGAAAGCTTCTCTGAGGGGACCATGGTATATCTCTACCGTACCTATGGATCCCTGATCTTCTTCTGGTGCTCCATGTTATACTGCCCCAGTCGACTCCACGTTTCGTATCATCTCGTTACTTACATAATTGGATCCTTGGTTTACGGTGAGGTGGTCGGAAGGGCCGATTTATACGAGGTTCCAGAGGCTTTGTATGTTTCGCAACACTTCTGACGATGATTGATTTCAGAGCAATGCAGCCACACCGAAGTGGGTTGTCAGGTCGACCATTTGTAGTACTGGTTCACTATTTATGAACATGGTATCGACCTGTACGCCATGGTTGAGCTCCAAGCTTGCCGCACTCATGGTCCGTTTTAAGCTTTTGGCCGCCCGGTACTATGTTGCACATGATTTTCACTCCTAACTTATCTCTTCTATGGTATGCCTCGTGGTTGCCGCTAATGTTTCTTCGTTGGAGAGATCCAGGATTCCTTCTGTTGCGCTTATGGTGGGATGTCCGAATGATTTATGGATTTGTCTGATATAAGATTCGATATATAGAGTGTATCCCATGTCGTCGGGGATTAATTCATTGATAGGGACATAGTTCATCACTTTCAGTGGATGTTTCTTGTTCTACAAGCAGACATATTTTCCTTATATCCTGATGTCCAGTCCATTTTTCAACATATCCTTAAAGGAAAATAAGGTTTGTACCGAGTACTCCAACAACACAAAGTCCACGTCTATTATGATGTTCAGGTTTTTAAATGGTATTTGTATATTCGCGGCTCCTATGGGGATCCGCACATCGCCAATTCCTGTGATTGGCTTTCCAGTGAGCGGCCACATTGCTTTCTTTAACCCAAATTATCTTCAATACGCTCCATATTGGGTTAGCGATCTTATGCTTCTCAAATTGCAACCTGTATCTAGCCTAATGCATTTGAATTCGTGAGGACTGCTGCATATATATGATGCGTGCATGATTTCTATGGCTGAGTTCTTGTTATTCCACGGTTATATTCAATGGATAAAGGCTTAGTTTCTCAGCTTTACCTCTGGGTCTTTTATCTCGTCGGTAGCAATGTATGCCAGATTGGTCTCGCTTCCCCCATCTCTGATTTCATCCTAGGCCCATTCTGCCTGAGCTTCGAGATCGTCATCAGAATCTTCAATCTTACATAGATAAGCCATGTCTCCTATGGAAAGAAGCGCTCTCAAGTTATTGGATTTGAGATTTTCGATTCCATCCGAGATCCCCTCCTTAGTATGCTTTTCTCTTGTAAAATGGTCTTTATGGCATACGAAATTTTATTCTCCGCAGGCAATTCGAACTCAATCTACGTCATCCCCGGTTGTTACTATTATAATCCCCGCGATTATTCCGGCTATTATACGTTGTGATTGGACTCCCTGGTCTGCTCTGCTTATGGCTTCCTCGAGCCATTCTTTTTATTGGTTTTCTGGCTTCGCCTTCATATTTTTGTCCTATGCTGTACATAGCTTCAGATTTTTCATTCTGCCCGTCATTGAATCCTTCTTCATGCACCAGGAAACTAGAGGTTGAATTTTATGAGGATTCCTTCTTTCTTGAAAGTCTGTTTGCAACCCTGTTCACTGGCTGTTGGGCATCTCTGGGTACCCTGTCATTTAATAGGTCGTTGATATTCTGGATTTTGATTGCCGCTGACAATAAATCACGAAAGTATCTGTCTGTGTTATAGTTTTCGTGCAGTTGGTATTGGAGGCTCATCAATTTGTCGACAAATGAGCGAAATACGGACACCTCAGATTCGTCAGGTTTCTCCTTCATCGCCTCCTTTACAGACATTGAATGCCACTCGGGAAGCAGTCTAGATTCTTCATCCGTGCAGTTAAACCATGTTCGTAGCACCTCAATCCCATCCTCAAATGTCAAGCATGATTTGAGTCTTCTCGTGAACAAAGACTTGGCGTTAACTTTCAACATGATGAACATGGCCTTTCAAGTTTACTGTGGGGTCACATCACAGTTCTCTGGAGTCTCCGTATAGAAGTCTACTAGGTTCTCGAGGTCTTCATTGTACGTCCCCGAGAATGTAGGCTGTCCGGCGTATGATTTTATAATTGTTGTGACACCCCCGCCTCTTTGGCTTTCAGAATTCCATGTACTCGATTAGGGTTGTGTGTTGGGCTGGAGTTTCCTATGCCTTCTTTCTTGCCCCTATTATGTTTGGGTTTCTTATTAAGTCTCTTGTGATCATCTTCTTCTCCCGGCAATGAGCTATGATCATCTTCATCTGGATCTTTCCGTTCTCCCGTCTTTTTCGCTCCCTTTTTATCTTCTCTCGATATCTTTTCGACTGACCTGTCTCCTCTCTCGTCCCCTAAAAGTCCCACCTTACATTCCTCACTTGACTGTGATGGCCGTTTATCAATATGGTCTGTGACTTCTCGTTCTTCTTCATTGAATTAAGTTCTCATGGTGGTCTAGTTGGGCAATTTTATTTTCTCCTCTTTCATTGGTCCTGCTTTTTCCTTCCTATATAAAATGTCTCTAATCGTTCGATCGACGGTCTTGTTCTGTCCTGATTGATGTATATTCCTCTCTGAATTAATAGGTCTCTCCATTCGATAATTACTGGTATGGACCAACTACGCAATGTGTGGGGTCTAAATACTGTTATGAACTCTTGCCATAGCACCTCCCCTCTCATTTTCGATTTATGATATGCTACGAATATGCTCTGACTTTATTCCTCTGGTTCTAATCTGTGCGGCGTTATTCAAGCTTTCGTTGAGTCTCTTTTGAGTGGTTCGGTTTCGTCCGAAAAATTCGTGTACGGGTCGTCGTTCCTGTTGTTTGACTCTTTTTCTTTGTCTTGGGTATCTTCGTCAGGTATTGAACTTGGACTTGGACTTTACTTATACTCTTTCAGATTCTCTGATCAGGTTTCATCCTTGTCTTCTGATCTTTTATCGGTTCTATTCACTTTGGTCATTATGGGGGTCTTGCAATATTTTTCCCTGAACGTGGAATTGTGTTTGAAGGTGCTAATTTGGGTGTCATATTTTTAAACTGCCTCTGTGGCTTGTTAGAAGTTATAACTGTCGTTAGCCTCTCCTTTCGGGTCCCTTCGTTCTGTTTTCGTTCCTTTCATCTACCTAATTCCCTTCCACTTCTTTTTGATTAGTTCTACCTTCTATTCCCTTTTCGTAGATAAAAAGATATGTACGTGTGATAACACGTGCTGACAATTGGGTATCCCCTCTTTTTTATACATACGTAATAAGGCGCTGCAAAACTTCTTTCGACTTTGAGCCAAAGGGATGGTTCAATGCGGAGAATATTAGGCGTTTAGCCTGTTCCTTATTGAGGGTACGTTTGGCTTCTTCAATTACCTGCGTTCTCTCAAGTTGGCTTGGTGAGGGAGCTTTTCCGACGCACATAGGTAAGGCTAAGAATCGAGTAATTTGGGAGGAAGACCTTCTAGTCCCATGGTATAATTAGTCGCGTAACTACCATCTGGAGGTACTCGGAGTTCGTGGATTCTCCCTTGCCGATATCCTGCCTTATTTTAGTGTAAGCTTTACGTAGCGGGGCGTGATATCTTCCACGATGCCGATCGAATATGGATTTTTGATCGGCCCTTCCTCCAGTTTAATCCAGGATGCGTTGATATCTCTCGAGATATAGACCGAACCCTGGTCAACTACCGGGAAATCTGGTGGTCGCATGTAGGAGTATGTCCAAAATTTAGAGATGGACTTCAATATTTGCACTGCTGATTGATTTACCAAGAAAGAGGCCGCACCAAAATGGGTGCTCTCATCGATCATATGTATCACTGGGCTACCATAAATGAACATGGTATCAACAATCACCTGTTATTGAATTGAAACTTCTCAGTACGAAGAGTCAGCTTAAACCTACAAGGGGCCATCTCGTTACGCTTGCATATTTTACAATCATCAGCTCGTTTCTCCAACTCTACCCTGATCTCTTCTTCTAACTTCATGTCGTTTGCTTTCAACAAAATGTGGTGGCTTTCTCTCACCGAGGGATGGTCGAAGATCCTGTGGATGGTTCTTAGGTCTTGTTTCATGTACATAACATAATGTGTACTATCGTCTGACCACCGATATACGAAGAAGTAGTTCTCCAACGTCAGGAGCTGTCGAAGAGGCCCGAAATGCAGAAACTTCCCTTGAAAACTAATATCCAACCCGTTTACAATCATATCCATATTTGACAGTAACATCAGGATGTTTCTGTCTAGAATGGAGAACGCAACGTCAATGATCATCCCTTACTGGTTAAATGGGATTTATATTGCCTTCCCCAGCACCTTTCCCATCCCATCTATTCCTCTCAGTTCTGTCCTTGTCGAAGGTCTGAAAAGTACCTCACCGAAACATTTCTTCTGATCGGCCATATACTGTGCCTTTCTCATCACTAACCGTCTGTTTGCTCCCGTCTCCAATCCAATCCCGTCAGACGATGTATCTTCGTTGCCTCTCAGTTGCTCATTCATAGTGGCGAGCTCTAAATCCATGTCGCTACAATATGTCCTGCCGTGTATGAAATCACTGTTGGGTAGTGGTCGTTTGAATGTTATGGAATATTCAGTTACCATGAGAAACACGTCCGATTCCTGTACCTCGTTATCATCAATCCATCCCTCGAAATCATCATCGTCTTTTTCTTCTAATTTTTCATCGTTTATAGATACCATATCCACCACTGAGTCCAGGTCCTCCATACTCAGGAGTTCCTGCGGGTGCCCTTTCTTCAATTTTCTATGGCAGCAGTGACCTCCTCTCTGCTATGTAGGGTGTTAGATCTGTGGTCCTTGCCGCAGACAAAATTCCCTTTCAACTCCTTCATCCATTCTGGGCTGAGTTTTCTCGGTCTCGGCTTCAAAGTCCTTCTCTGGTCTCCTCTCCCAACTTTATTCGACCAAGTCTGCTTTGTTTAGCTTCTTACGTCTCCACCGTAAGACTTACCCAGAGAGTACATTACCTGATCTTCATTGTCATCCACGACGTATGTCGAGTTTCTACCGGCCGATCTGTGTTTTTCCGAGAGTTGATTGGCAATCAGATTTACAGCCTTATTGGTTCTGCGAGGCATGCGATCTCATAGAGTCGGTTGCATGGAGGGGATTTCAACCGCCGTAAGCAGCCTGTCCCTTAGGAATTGGTCATTTTGGCACTTGAGATCCAGTTGATTCTGTAGCGAAATCAACTTTTGCCACAAATGTCCTGAATACCGTTACATCCGATTCCTTCGGATCTTTTCTTATAGACTGAGAGAGGTACATGTATTGCCACTTGGCGAAAATGCAAGTCTTTTTATCATCGCTTTTGTACAATTCCAACATCATCGTTATGGCGAAGTTGTAATCACTTCATCTGTCTATATTATTCGGGTAGAAGTTCAACGCATCCCCAGTCAGCATAATTGGTACTGAAGTTCATTTTCTCCATCTGGGTGGTTTCACACGTTCGTGACAGAGTGTCAAATATATTGATACAGTTGTCCAAACCCTCATCCCAACCGGCTGAGAACATCGGCTTACCGATGAACGCTCTCATCAGACCATTCAAACCGAGTCCCCTCTTTTCATCCATCAATCCCCTCTTACCGCTTTTGTCGTGGTTTCTCATCGTTTCTGTCCTCTATGGATGTTTATTATCTTTTAGGATTCTCCCATCTCCTATTCCGTCGTCGGAATCGACTCAGATATCTGGCAGGTTGCCATCTGGGCTGCCTTTTAGTTTTGGAGATTTTCTATCGCCTCCCGGAACTGACGAGTCAACGATCAATAAAGATGACTGGGTACGGGGATTTTCAATAATATTATGTGACCTGTCTGGATGAACATAATGTCCTCTTTTTTCTTCGATTAGTCTGTCGTGTTTCAGTGTGGGGGTGGTGCGGAAGGATCCAAGGAAAATTTGAACGCCTCGGAAAAGTATGTCGACCATTTCCTGGGCTGTTTATACTATTCGTTCGCACTCTACGTGTATCTCCTTCTTCATCAGAATTTTCTTCCAGTCGAACAGAAGCGTCTTTCCCCAGGATTCAATGGAATCAGGTCGGAATGGCGTAATCAACTCTATCCATATTCCCTCCCCGTTTTGATCAGTTCCTCTGTACGCTTTCAGTGATCTTTTTCCATGGAGTTGGAGCGCCTTCTTTTGTACATCCTTCTCTTCACCCTTCACCATCCCGGGGAGCGGCTCAGGATCGTCCGCTGCGTTCATATAGGAGATGGTATGCAGATCTTCATTCATCTCCTCAGTTACGGTAGGTCTGCTTGAGTTGCCGGGGAGGATTCGGTTGTTGACTAGAATAGCGGGGAGTGGGGTTCGATTCTGATTTCCTCCGCTCTTGATTGGTATATATTTGTAGAGTCTCCTTGTCATCGAGCAGATGCTCATAGCCCCCAGTGTTTTTCTGTCTGTTCGTATTTATCGCATTGCTGCTGCCTTTCGGCTAAGATGGATTCATCCTCTCTTTCTGGCATTAGGAGAGTTTAAACTGTCGATTCAACCTACTACCGAATTTTTCAAGCTACAAGAAGTTATTGGGGTAAGCGTAACATGGTGTCAGTTTCTTCGGTCTTTTATTCGTTAGTAAATAGAATGCGATTCTGGATATAGGCCGTCCTTCGAAGGCATAGTGCCTCGATATCCTTACGCAGACACTCATCGTTGGAGATTATCGGATTCGAATACAAAGGTCGTGTTCTTCTTCAGCGCTAGGGTTCGCCGCTGGACCGACCTGGTGAACGTGTTGTGGTACGTTGGGATTGCACTTTCTTCTGGCACCGTTGATTAATCGGCTGAGGGCTTGTTGTAGTTGAGTATTCTCTTCTGGTAGTATAGACTGCTATGTGCAATTTCTGTTTCGAATGTTGGTTGTCGGTTTTCTTAATGTCTACTTTTCTTTATTAAATGTATCGTCCTGTATCAAGCGATGATATGCCTACTACTTTCGAGGTTCGACCAAGAGGTAATAACACGTGTACTTATCTCTATTAATAGTCGAGGATTAGATTCTAACTCTTCAATGGGCTATTCCATTCCTATCTCTTATCAGGTCCCACGTGTCGCTTTGTATTCCAGATCATACGATTCCAGTTTTGCCAGTCTGGCAGAGTATCATCCTCTTTTCTTCGTTGCACTGTAAACGTGCCTTCTTTCGTGACACTGTATAGGTGCCTCATCAGTCCGAGTAGGTGGTTGCCTTGTCGTGTCATGCAGTACAGTACATTCTGGTCCCTCTCCTTCGCATTCTCTAAATGCATACGGGTACTGTAGCCCCTTGCTTCGTCCTGCTCGTTCTGGTCAGTACAGTAATCGAATTGTACCGTTACACGTATGACAATTAGTACATCGTGCAACGTTCATGGACTGTATCAAATTTAACTGTCAAGCACTCTTCGGTTCTTGCCGTTACTGCGCATCCCATTTACTCGTCCAAATTTTATACCCTACCTCGTATTTCTTCGCTTACAATCATCTTCTGTACGCATGGCGTAGTCGTGCTACCTTCGGCATCTTCGTAGTAGTTCATGCATCCTTACGCATCTTCCCTTATTATGTAGATATCCATTCTGAGAGTTTAAAATTTAATCCGTATGCTTGATGTGTTCATCTACCTTCTTGTAGGAGATGATGACGTCTTCCAATTAGATGAGGCAAGTATGCAATTTGAACTTGGTAAGTATCAGGTTCAACGTGCGTTGATCCGTCGCGGGTGCATTTGTAAGCCGGAATGGCATTCGGTTGTATTGTCACATTGGCTCGTTACATACGAACGTGGTTTTGTGCTTTTTAGAAGTACGTCGTGAACCTTCCGGCTGCTTTCAGCGGTACTATCGTGACACATGCGATCTATGTTTTGTCTTGCGTGATGTATCTCGATGAACTATTGAGGGCCGTTGAGATGGTAGAAGTAGATGTTGAGGTGCGTCTTCCATTCTCATTGCGGTAATCTTTTTTGTCTCCTTTTTATTCCACATCTAGATTCGAGTCTTGGTTTAGTGTAGTACCGTACCCCAATAGTGTGTTGAACTCGGAGCGTAAACGTTTTACGGCTTCAGTGACGGACTCCGTTCGAGACCGTATATTTCCGTCGAGAGATTGAATAATCTCCGCAAGGTCTATGCGGAGGTTTTTGAACTCCTCCTCGAATTCAGGCTTGCGGGTGACCTCCTCTTCCAGACGAGGTTTTAGGTCTGTTAATATTTTCTTGAGGTCCGCGGGTTCTTCACTAAAAATACGTTGTATGGTTTCCTCAATATTTGGTTGGCTAGCTGACGGTTCCGGGACATGCATAGAGGCGTCTCTTGATACTGTATGAGAACCATTACGAGATCTAGCTGGTAGGCAACCTGTCACAGGTCGGGTTTTTCTTGAGTAGGACTTCGGTAAGCATGTAATAGTCTTAACCATCTTAATTCAATCACCACATAGTTGTTTATGTTAGGCTGTGAGACCAGATTTTGTGCAAAGCACTTCCAAAAGGGGGTGAACGAGGCACTATAGGGCATTCGGAACACCCCGTTCCGAGTATCTCGTATGATTTTCATTACACTAAAATGGAGAGGTATGATGTGGGTTGAAACAAGTAGGTGGCTGTCGTCCCGACGTGTGTAAGACGCCGGTGTAGTAGTCTGAATACGTGATACAGATGTATTTATAGTGTACTTCAGAAAGAGTGTCGTGATCGTCCAAAGTCTACTCCGTGAGAAGGGAGTCATTTATAGTGGTTATCTGCGATTACGGGGCTAACGTTCGCCGGTTCTTGAACTGGCTTGTAAAGTGGTGAAGTTGACTAAGGTTGTTGTAGCAGACGATCTATGAGAGCCGAAAGGGCTTTGCCGTTTTCAAACAATGCAAGGTCGGGGGTGAATGAAGTCTCAGGAATGCTTGTGTTTATTCTCATTAAGCGAAAAGAGGGCGAAAATCCCTTAATTAAGCTTCACTCATCTACTGATAGCGAAAGAAGGATCATATAGTACATAGATTACAGTAAGGTGCTGTGCTCTGATTACAGCTGTCCGGAAAACACATGGCCGATGGTTCGATTGCCCGGATCAGCCAAACGCAGAAAGGGTGACAATTGTGACGGAGAAAAGTGGCTGAACGAGACAAAGGGCGACAAGCGGTATCAACTTGGAATTTAGTTCAGTGTCACTTGATTGCCGACCAATTGTGCCACAGTTCAGAAATTATTCCAGTCACTTTTGAAGCTGAAGTTGTTAATCTCACCAGGTCTCGACACATATAGTCTTGCAAGACAAAAAAGGACATTTCGTCCATTGGCCTTATGAGCAGTATCATACGATATGCTGAGACCCTTACCAAACAATATACCATACCGTTTTAATAAGCAATAACAGTGGATATTGTGACGGACATGGTAACAACAAATTCCCTCAATACCAAAAGAACTTCAACATATTAACAGTACTCTCGTGTGGGAAAGATCCTTTTCAGACTCAAATCTGTCATGGAAAGGATCAAGACCATACTGCAATTTGTAACCGGACAAGATTCTGGAAAAATAGGGGTGACGTACTTGGACAGTGTAATTCTCATCAACAGAACGGAAGAGACTGTAATGCTGCTCCAGGATGCATCTGAAGCTTACTTGGAAGTCCAACAAAGGGAAGATTTGATGCAAATTTCTTATAGCTCGGCTTGGTAATAATTTCATAACTTCTGTGCACACATTTCTGGAAGCCACTTTGGGCTGTAAGCGTTATTTACCCGAAGGGGAAGTTCCTAGTACAATGCAGCAAGTATTGAATGTTTTCATCCCAGAGACATGATCAAGGACTTAATATATTCATGCATCATTTTGCAATCACATGAGACTTATCGAGTCTGGTGTTGGAAATAGGTCTAGAAAACTAGTTACTCGAGCAACTGCTCGCCATGGCAGGCTTGTCAAAAAAATAAAGCAATATTTCTTCAAATAAAAATAGAGTGGTGGGAATAAAGGAAAAGAAAAAAGATGAATGGGTGTCCATGGAATTCTTCCGGCACATACGCGAATTAATAAAAGGAAACAACGTGAAGTTATTGATCCAGACAGTGGTGATTAGGAACAATCTCGAGCGAAAAAACCGAATGCAAACAAAAATAATCCCATGTGGTCTGACATAGAAGAAGACAGGGTATAGATTGATGCATCGAAAAGAGGTGGAAGGTCAACATCAACAAAACGAATCTCTTTACCTGCTGAGTCGACAGCAACAAAACGACTAAATTTAATAGCTAATCCCTTACCACAGTATACCGTGGCACATGACAATGTCCCTTACGATAACAAACCACCTCTAAATATTATGTGTAATAACCTGAACAAGAGGTGTGCTGGTGTATTCACCACTGAATAAATGATAGAACACCGAAGACACAATGCATCAGATAATACCATCTATGGAGTTCCGAGGGAGAGTATAGGTCGTGGAAACTGATCAGCGAAATTCAGATTGACAGGAAGGACGCAAAATGGAAGAAAGTAGAGGATGTAGAATTTTTATGTGATACTGAGACACTGCAGAAGTCTGCACTAATCTGATATTCTCATCGTGTGAATGAATTTTTCTCATGAGGGAAAATACTAGCATTTAGAGATATTTGTTGGATGTTTGCTTCCTACATGCAAGTAGTACATGTGGAAATTGAAACAGGTGACACGAAACCGGAAAAATGAATACAGTTATGAAAGAAAATTGAAGGAAGCTGTGGATTTACTTACTTATCCAGTAAGAAACAGCTATCAAATAGCTATGGGTACTGAATTTTGAAGATTATGTCTGATTGTTTAGACATAGATGAAAATTTAAGAAGGATCTATATAGAAGAGTTTGAGGAGAACGGTGACTTTCCTCACAGGCAATTAGTGAACTCATTACCGAAATTCAAACATGGTTTATGGGGTAAGAGGCGCTGAAAGATGAAATCGATGGAGATCATTGGAGTTCTATCACCACCACGGGAAATTCTGAAAATGAAGAACATGCGTGAAACAATGGCATTGGCCGTTACGGCAATATATGACGTCTGCTTACAAATCAAATGGATAGTCATTGTGACTATTTATTAGTAGCTAAATCCCGTGCTACACTGGACTCATGGATTGTATCGATATGTAACTTATTGAATTAAGATAAAAATTGTAAATGGGCGACCAAAATTCCAAACGGTGGGGACCACTTCCTGATCATTGGAACTTATTGTCCACCACAACATGTTCACAATGACTTTGACGTCAAGGAGGGTGGTTCCCCCGGTTACTTCACAATTACAACTAATAAAGAAGGTGTACCTCTATTGATAGCTCTTGGGTCCCATCTTTATGTCCATTTCATTCAAAAGTAAAAGGTCATAATTGTAAGTTGTTTTAAAATTTATGAACTTTGAATCCACGCAGCCTATTTTCATTGTAAATGGTTAGGCTTAACATACAGAGGCAGTATGGAATGGCACAGGAGCACTGAGGGATCATATGTCTATCAGACCTGACGGCAGAAATTTGAAAGATGCCATTTCATACGCATATGGACGCAGTTTTCTCCCGAAGGGTCAACTGGTATCTGTTCATAACTAGTAAAAGTCAATCAGTCCCTCGATTCGTCGTCATAGCGACGGAGAACCCGATTAAATTGATGATAGCGGTTTCGATGATGTAGAATATATGGATGTATGGGGAATGGAATATGTTGACGAGCCACCGTTAACTTGACAAATTCTCCTTGAATGAATCTTTCATTTTTTTCTTTGCTCACTTAACTCAATTTCTACGTAAAGGCTAAAGTAAAATATACTTTTGTTCTTAGAAACGATTCTATTTAAACGTGTATATGTTCCTGTACATATTTCCATATGTACATGTTGATGACAATCATTTCTTTGCAATTTCATGCATTTAATACAGGCTGTCATCTCACTTAGACATTACTGATAGCAGAAATTATGTATCAATTTTCTTCCAATTGAGGCCGGAAATTGCAGGAAATTAAATAATTGATTTTTTGATGCAAAACATTAATTATTTAATTTCCTGCAAAATATATTCTTCCATATAGTGGCTGAGAAATTGCAGAAAATTAAATAATTGATTTTTTACAACAGGAAATCAATTATTCAATTTCTCGAGTGCCATAGATCTAAATTTAGACAGTGTTTCAACGTGGTTGACCGTCATTATATCTGACATCCTCTGCAGTCCAAATTCTTTGCATAGTTGTACATGGCCATAAGAAACTTTGTAATGACAAATTTCAAGTGTTAGGTTGAGTGGAATTGAAGTGGAGACACGTCACCGAAGTTCTTCGTTGCAATGTTACAGATTTATACTGATAAAACAGCAACAAATTTTAAGTCGCAATCCTTAGTTGGGTATCCCATACATGTCACATTTTTGAATATGTCCTTACAATCCAGACGTTTGCATATAGACCGTAGTTATAATTTATCTGGCGTTCTTTTCGTTGGCTTATAACTTTCACAATAAAAGAAAGTCATAGAGGACTACGGCGGCAATACTGACACAGACAGGATGAGATTATTGTGATTGACTATCCCGTCCCACTGACCTCGTCACCACGAGATAGAGATTATAAAATGGTTTCGTTTCATGAGACAATCACAACAGTTCTTGTGGCGTTAATTGAAAATTCAATAGAAGGTTTTACGGTATGTACAAACAACAAAATTAATGGAATTTCTTCCCTTTCATAGCTTTATACTTATGTGACATACCAGAAATCAAAGCCATGTTTGTAGTTATACATAACTTTACTACCACACTTCCCTGTATGATATGCTTAGGAACTTCAACAAATTTCAAGACAGATTCCATATCTGCATTATCACCTCCCATAACTGATCACTATGTACGAAACATAATGAATGCGGTTACTTATTTTTTTAAATCAGAAAATACAGCGTGGTAAAAAGAAGAGAAGAAGTCTTTAGCAAGGGGAGCCCAACAAATTTTGCAGGACATTTTTTTCATACCATTTGTCCCATTTCTGGAGAAGATGGAGAAGAGACACCGGCATCTACTTCTTCCTAGTGAGTTCTCAATATTTACGTATGAACTATTTCATAACCTTTATCTCAGTACTTCTAAAGCAATAAAAATAGGTTTCATGACATATATGCCACGTCCATTCTTAACCATGAAATTGACTAATACACGGAAGAATGGGGAACAATCTCGGACCCAGCTCGTGGCATGGTTATAGGCTTGTATTTCACATCTTTTTTCGATATAAAGCCAGTTCGGTGCACCAGGTGTACATGTTGACTTCTCAACAAAGGAGAAGTCCCAAGAGCTGAACGGTTTCTTACTAAGTAATTCAATTCGAGGAATTTTTAAGGAAAAAGATTATAAATGTTTGGATATGTTTTTCTGTTTCGTGGCAGGATATATCGATAGAGTCATTAGTTTCCAGGATGAATCTCCTTCAACAAATGTTTTCACTAGTCACATAACATTAATGCAAGAATTACTATACGACAATAATTCCCTAGGATTATCACAGGAGGAATCGATAGCTGACATCGGGGATATGATTAATATTCTCAAATTGCAGTGCATAGAAAAATTTCAGAAACATTACGATACATGAATCCAAAAATTGAAGTTTCATTTACTAGACCACGTGTTAGAATACCTCTCTATTTTTAGAAGTCTAAATATTTTTGATTCATCACCTTATGAGCACTATAATACATTCTTGAAAAAGTCATATTGGTCTACTTCCAAAAGAATGCACTGCGGGGTGAAATATGAAGAAGGAAGCAGAAATCTGGCTATGTAGTAAAATATCTGCTTGCGGAAATGTAGCAATGTACAATTTTTGTTGTCCTAAATTAAATTCTTAGTATTGTATGTTGGAATCCATTTTTAAATTAAAATGTTGGTACTATATGTTGGAACGCTATTTAATTGGACTTGTAGTTACAGTAACAAGGCATAAAAGTAATTTAAGTAGTGATATGTAGGTACTGTTAACAATAAATATGTATGGAAGTAGTTGTCAAAGTGCTGATATTCTCTCGAGTTTATATCAATGTTCAAAAGTTTTACTATATTCTATTAATTCCCATTTTGTACTACATAGTAGCATTTTTCTTCAGTTCTTAAACAAATTATTTGAAATGTTTTAATTTTAAATGAAAGTTCCTTGCATGGGATATGAAAAAGATCTCCATTGTGTTTACAACTGAACTTTATTAGGACATTTTTTGTTCATCGTGCATTTCTATAGAATCGAGTGAGATCTTGTTATAATTGTACACAATATCGAATGATAATAATTTGGTAAGGAAGTTGATACAAGAATGAATTAAATGATATGTTCATAAATTACGTTAATGGCACTTCTAGTTTCGGTTGAAAGCTTTATACCTGAAGGAATAAAATGGGGTATAGAAAGTTGTAACGAACCAAGAGTACACGGACCGTTATATGATTCCTAAGGTGCCCAATAGGAATTTTGACTACTTTCCATTACATTTTAAATGCATTAACCGGTGCTGATTTCCAATCATGAAGGTAAGATCCAGACGGTACAACATTTAAAGTTGCAAGAGGACTTAAGAACTAACGGGAGGTTGAATAAAAATTGGATGTATTCATTCATAATATTGCAAAACCAACATGTTTTCTTCTCTCTGAATTATCGTCCCTCAATTTAGTCAAGAAAGGTTTTCTCCAGATCGTCCTGTCAAAAACTCTATGCGTCTGTCATCATTTATTTGGTTCCATCGTACCGAATCTAAAATTAGGAACAGTTGATTATCACAAGTTCTACTTTACTGAATTTAAAGTCTCTTACGATTCTCTGCGTCATTCATATTTACCCGTTCACAAAAAGAGGAAAATGAAAGGAAAATTACCTCCATGTTAGCAGTACTCGTGGTCTGCGGAGTTACATAATATGATGGAATATATATAACCTGCTCTTTTTCTGATGTTGAATTGTATTTTTCATGGATTACCCTACATATTTCCGAAAATTGCTGCATATCACAATCATACTTAAAACTTGAATTGTCCATTGACAAAATATCTGACTACTATGTCTTTAGAAATTATTTCTTTCGGCGTAATGGACGTTAAATTGCGGTGAAAACATCATGCTTTATTTGCATTCGGAAGACATTTACCTTATTGTCAAAAACGTAACCTTGATTACATAACCGTATCTGCAGAATTTCACTGTTACCTGTTGATAACCTGCTTTCTGGGAACATGTATTTCCATTTTATATATATAGATCTGCATTGAGAAGGTGGTCCTGATTCTGTTAAATTTTCGTCTATTGCTTGAATTTCGCTATTTCTGATTTGTTCTGAAATTGTAGGAGTGGAGACAATTTCATCGACGCTATTCTTCGAATCTGCATCCGTGGTCACATATTTTGACATTGATTCATTTTTCTTTTGCACGTGTATTTTCCAATTTTCAGACGATGAGTTATGCACATCTACCAAATTTGAAGTAGTATCACTCATCGTTGAATCCACTTTTACTTTCATCCTCCAGGAAACAGTAGCAAATTGACCTTGTTCATCGCTTTGTTTCAGCATACTGTTCGGAATAAACTTTACGTGTTGCTCCTGAGCGGAACAACCAAACGCTGCTTCATAATTGATTCTTCCAAGCATAGAGCTTGTTTTGTATGTTATGTGTACAGATGACACAAAATCTGGCCACCAATAGAAACATGATCTAACTTTCCAGAGGACTTCTACATCTGATAATGGCGTGAGGCATTGAACTGAATGACCTGTTAGAGAATTTCGTTTCTATATTTTATTCCGAGGTCGTAAAGACGAAGTCATTTGGATGGAAGAAGTTGTGTCGACCAATATTAGGAAAAAATGGAAAGGATACAACCCTTTAACAAATAAGTAAAACAATGGAAGAATCTGATTTTTCATCTTGTGATTAAAAGCTTGAAAAAAGTAGTAGGTCACGGGAAATTACCAATGCAAATTTCATTTGAAAGAATATTAATGCTGTAAACATAAATAAAATGAGCCACTATCTATTCTATGTAATGTAAATCTCATTTGTGATTCATTTGGAAATGGACGCATGTATTTTGAAATATGTGGAGTGATTAAACTACTTGATACTATAGATTGTAGAATGGAGGCATTTTGACGGAATTATTTTGATGTACTAGTAGGTAATCCCCCTTGTCATATTTAATTTTTTTGCTAAAAATGGAACGGACGAGGTGAAACATTGATAAATGGAAATCTGTTGAATGAGTCCATTCCACTACTTAAAAATGATGATCTTTTTTTGTTATATTCAGGTTCTATGGAAAGTGTATTATAAATTAAAATATGAAAATTATTCTGTTTATTTTGTTGTTTAGCCAAGTATTGATGTGACGGGGCTGAAAAAATCGCAACTAAGGAAGTATATGTATATAATTAATGTCAGTTGTTAATAAAATTAAATACAATGAAGTATTTAATTTTGATATCATGGGTTCATCGTCAACTATTGTAATTTCATATGTATATGAATATTCAATTACTGACCATTTCGGTTTTGATGTCCAACATGTTACAATAAATTATGTAATATTTAGCGATTCATCAAAGATTAAAGAATCGGATGAGTAAAAACTGAAGATGAAGTAGATGAAAAAAGATTTCATGTTTACCCGTACATTTCGGAAATCTCATGCACAATGTTATCGATCCTGAAAACAATAAAAAAAAATTAACATTGATCGTTGCAATCACAGGGTGAAGATGTGGTTCGCATTGTTATTGTTGCCGTTTCCTGGCAGTTGCTGAAACGGTCACAACGTGATAGAATTAAATAAACCGATTGAACAGGTTTCTTGATAATATCATTTTGAACCACTGTAGTATACGACATGACGATGTAGTAAAATATGTTGCTGATGCCGCAATCAGATCAATGTTGTTCTTCGTAGAAGTATAATTGTAGATGTGGAAATTTCACAATGCGTCATGCACTAGAAACACGTGTACATGTAAATTTCAATTCAAATTAACAAAGGTACCACAGTGGAAGGGTCACAAATGTGGGCCATCTCGCACCTGTATTCCCTTTTTTATGGCACATTTCTATTGGCTAAATGGGTGTAGGACTGTCTTACCACCCTGGTATAGAGGCAAAATTTTACATACGGAGGGGACTAGTTGTGGAGATTACCACAGTCTCTTAATCTGTAAATAAGATTTGTCAGAAAATAAAATTGGATGAATCTTACATTTTCAATAAAAATAGTTAGTGCAAATTTTGGTGTTGTATGTAGTGCAAGAAAATATTCATTTAGATAAAATGCTCACCACCGTCTACTGGTTCCTTTGACAGTGGTTTCCGTGATTAAAAAATCATGGAAAACATAACTTTGTTGTATTGCTGGGTGAAACGGTCGCACCGCGAACCACTTTCACGTCCAAATTGATTTCAGGCTCCACAACAATGTCCTTCCTTTTCAAGTCAAGTTTTGGCGCTACCTAGTATCCCAATAGCCACACTTTTCCACGATGCAACTCCTAGTAGTTTGCACTTTCCTTTCTTACTTTCTTTCACTTTTTCTATCTGTCTTCTTCGCTAAGTAAAATGTAGGCATATCAACATGGAACGTTAAATCGCATTTGCAGTCAATTTTGTATCTCCGGGTACTAGTTTTCATTACTTTCGTTACGAAATCATAGAAACGTTTCATTTTCTATAATTTTTTGTAAATACACATAAACAGAGTATGAATACATCCTGTACATACCATATCTATTTGGAAATAGACACTAATCTTCACCCCGTGTGGATTATTGTCAATTGCCGAAATTAAGTACAGCATTTTCAGAATCAAGGTTTGTAACTTCCACCCTGACAATCAGAATAAGTTCGTTTCACCGGTCAGGTTAACATAGAATAATATTTTTTACATCTTGCAAATCGTAATGTCTCATTGCTCCGTGATTGGTTATAACAGAAAACGGTCTTCACACGTGTGCCCCGAAAAAAAATTTGAGTTTCGTTCCCCCTCACATATTTTCTTCTGGGCAGATATAGGAGGTATTATGCGCACATATTATTGCACATTACTCAGTAACTTCTA
>JAULBU010020835.1:0-19335 GCA_032358235.1 Odonthalia washingtoniensis
TCATAGTATCTACGCACCTCAGGAGACTCATCTAGTGCTACTTTGGTACAGGACAGGACTGTTCCTCACGCGCTCCCTCTGAAGAAGATCATTACAATTTTTCATATATACAACTAAACCAACGTTCATAACAACCGTTCTCACTATTCCGCTGAAATTTGCTATTTCAGTTTCGTGGGTTTCAACCGGGAGCGCTACGAAGCAGAGTGTATTCACCACGTGTTGTTAGAGCTGAAGAATGTGGAAAGCAGAGTTTATGCACCGCGTGCAACTCCTTTTGTCTCTTTTATTTTTTATACTACGAAGCGGCTTGTTCTACTCTTACGGTATTGTTTTTAACTTGAACCAAAGCGTGCAAAGTGGCTTAAACTACGTCCTATCTTCTTTTCCTGTTTACTTTGCATGCGGGCGGCTTAACTGTTTCCCAATCTCAAACCGAACTGGAAGAAAAAATATTTACCTTCGAAAGAATAAAAATCAACCTAAATCTCGGCCAGAAAACCTACAATTTCAACACCAATTTCAAATAACAAAGACCATGACATCCTGTCATTTGTTGAGGAAATGTCAAAAGACCATGTCACAAACGATGATCTCAAGCTTCAATTAGTATAGAACATTTATTATGTCAACACCGAACGATGTAATCTACGAGTTCGTACTGAATTACGTGACTATATACATGACAGTAGGATCGAATGTGGTAAATATTCAAAGGCTCCTATAGCATTCAAACTTTTGGAACTGCTTCTTCCAACTCGGGACCAACGTATGGCCAATGGAAACACCACTTCCGAACCTGCATCACAGTACACCGTTATGAACAATATGGAACAGGCTCAACAGATGGGTATCCGCGACTTCGTGAAGATACCTCGGTCAGATAACCAAAAGTACAGCGGACCATTCAGTGCACCATTATTGGACGACGTCAAACGACGTTTCAGTAATGAATTTCCTACACTACACTACATGTTGACCCAAGTGATCAACTTATGAATATTTATATTGCTTTTCACGGCTATGCTTCACCATATTTCGAGGACCATCTTGTGCAAGCTGCACAAGATGCTACGAAAGCATTTGAACTCATATGTACACATTACATGAAGGATTAACACCGTAAACATGTCGTGAATATGGCGAGCGTTGAAATTCTGACAAGTCGCCAACGAGGTTAAAGACTGTTCTTCAGCCTAAATCTTACATCTATTGTATATACGAGCGGCCCAATTGCAGAAACCTCTCGGTTTTTCCAATAATTCTAAAAAAGTCTTTTGTGATGCCATCCCCTATACCTGCCGCAAAAAACCTTTCTTTGTCCAACTACAACGATCATATCCACCACAAGACACAGAAGAGTTCCTAACCCGTCTTTAAAATTTCATTCCTATCCACGGCTTACATAATCCTATAACGACTACTGCAGGAACACTAACTGTTCCGGCTCTACCAATGTTACAATGACGATGGTCGAAGACGATGAACGATAACAATATGATTTTAAGTATTCTGGCACTGGCACACCAGACTATTCAACAGACGAATCATGCGAGGTAACCACTGCCTTACCGGAAAATATCGTAATTTTAATACACGGTCGAGATCGCCCTCTCCCCATTCTTTTCGAACTAGTCGATACAACAATCGACAACACAACTCAGGTAACCCCGGGGGGCCAAAGAGTAACCGAAATGGCAGAAACGGAACACCTATGCTATGTAATATATTTAATTACTGGTTTGATCTTCAAGTCAACTTTCCGTACAGTACACAAGGTAATTTTATCAACATGACCGAAGCCAAACCTCCTGCATATGAACCACCTGATCGCAACGTCGATCAGTCAATAGATTCCTACAAGCTCCCTCTAGACCCTAAAACAACTGACGAACCTTCTGTGTCTACAAAAAACGAAAAACATGTCACATTTATTTTCACTGCGTTGTGTTACAATATTCAGTCCGATGCAAACCTAACAGAATTTACCTTTTGTGCATCAGACAACCACGTTATTAACAAGCCGAATACCCAAAGTTTTCAATCTGTTCTTCTTCTACGTGATCTTCTTGGGAAATGTCCTGAATTTTATGGATTTCGTATGGATGAGTCAGCTACATCCTCAGTAACTGGGCTAACTCAATGGTATGCCTATTTCCTTACTGTCCATGTACCTGAACATCTTCTGAATATACGACCAACGAAATCAAAAGTTCGATTTGGTGGCTCAGGTGCTAATTCTATCAACTCTACCGCTCTTGGTGTTATCACTATCTTTATTCCTGTTCAGGGAAATGCATACATCTAATATGATTCATCCATAGTACCACACGATATCCCAAGGTTCTTTAGTCTGAACGATCAACGAAGACTCGAATGTATCACATCTGAGGATGATAACGGACCTCAGTATATTGAATTCAGAACAATTGGCCCTTGTCTACTACTCACATTTCACAGCGGACATTTATACTACGTTGTGCTAACCTCCAAACATTGTTCCGTACTATTCACCAGTTCTGAACGCCAACAATTTCACGAAAACCTAGGACAACCCCCCTCCCCAATCAGCATACAGTGCCCTTTTACGGATTTATCCAACTGAAACTACGTATTCAGACTCCCAAAAACCTGTCGATGTTACATAGAGATGCAAAGGATGCCTATTTCATTCTCGAATGCCTAATAGGTTCGGTGCTGCTGCAACTACTGAAGTCATATTCAACTACGCAGTCCCTCTTGACGTATTCTTATTTTAAATTAACCCTGTCATACATGCTGTTTGTCACCAAACACACTTTTCCCGTCTGACGCTTTTTGCCAAACAAGACTCTCAGACTATCTGGCTCACATTCATGGCAATGTGGGTACTATCCAACCTTGGTGTTCCATACGAAGTATGGGTTGGTCAGACAAAGGCTAATCTCTCAGATTATTTTCAGATTGTCGCTAAAGCACTAGGACGTAATCTTGTACCAGTCCCTATTGAGGTACATTGATGAATGATTGTGGAAGGCAACCAAGATCCACTCAGACGAATCATGAAGAAGTTACAAACATCCTTTCCTGAATTATCCCTTGAAATACTACTTGACTACCCAAACATGGCTATTTCACACACCATGGGCCCAGAAGGTGACACCCTTGTCATAATTACCTTTGGAGTGCAGCCACACCTATCAATCGGCGACTAAGACCTACAACAACAAACCATTGTGCAAATAATGGACTTAGAAGCTATGTCGCGACGCGAAATGGAAGTAATAAATGCCATACTACGCACTCAAACAGCTTCACTATCAGCACACGCCAATTACTATGCATCTAAACTACTACCAGTAGATAAAGTCGCTGTTTACCGTGAAGATAGTCAGTGGGACAGGCCATTCCTATTTATCGAAAACCAAGTGACAAGCGCTACCGTGGTCGATTACAAAACCAGAGAACGGGAATTTCACATTACAATGCTGAAAACATATCATCTCCTCAGTGCGCCAACCTATATGTTACTTAACCCAGAGGGAGAAGCAGCTAACATTACTCGAATCGTAGGCATCTATAAGGATCCAAGATTTATCGAAGCGAAATCAGAACAATATGAAGGAATTGTGGAAAAAGGTGTTGTTAAACCTATGCTACGTAATAACTTACCTCAAGATGCAAACATTCTTGGTAATCGATATATACTCCGCATCAAAGATCCTGAAATAATTTTCCAACGTTTCAAACCTAGATGTATCGTTCAAGGTCATCAGGACAGACAGAAGCACAACATCTTCAATAACACACCTGTTCTAATGCGTATATCAGTACAACTAATAGTATCTCTATCAGTGATTTATGTCAACTGTGTTCTATACACGCGAGATGTTGAGCAAGCCTACTTTCAGAGAAAAACCCTCGACCGTCCTGTTTATGCGAAACCACCAGCTGAATCGAAGCTAACAGAATAGTACATGCAACCAATTACATTATACCTTCAAGGGCTAATTGAATCCGGGACATGCTGATTTGACATCTATCACCCGACTTACACGGCTGATCTTTCCATGGGATGTGCATCATTTGATCCATGCCTATTGTTCAAAGTTACCAACAAATGACTTGAATGAGTAACTGGGCTTGGTACTGTTAAGATTGGTATTTAACTTCTTACCTAATATCTTAATTTAGGTTTCACGTAATGTATCTTACACGTGATAAGTAATTTAATTCATTTTTTAGAAAATGTTTTGTCAATGACATTTATCTGGCATGAGATTAATTATTTTGGTCTATTTTTGAATTTACTTTGATAGTTGAATTGTTGTTACGTCTGAAGCCAACGTAGTATTCAGACTCCTATATAAGTCCGTCTTTAGTGCTGTCTTGAGTTTCTTCTTGAGTAGATATAATAAGAGTCAAGTTCAGTTTTATCAGGTTATGGTTTCAGTTCGTTAACTGTGTTTTCTGTCATTAACCTTCAATTTTTATCTTTCGAGAAAAATCAAATTTGTTCTCATAAAAGGAGGCTAATAACAACTTGCCGAGGTGGAGTGTTCAAAAGTTAAACACTAGCAAGTACTGCCTTTGGAGCAATAAGATTGAAATTGTTCTTCGCGGTCGAAGCCCGTGGGGCTTCGTTGAGAGGACAGAGGATGTGCCAAATAATCATTCAGAACAGTCTATTTACAATTGGAAGAGGGCGAAAACAATATCTATTATAATTCTTCCTATTGTGGATGAATGCGTCGCACCTATTATCTGCCTACGCCAACCTCAGGTTATTTGAAAACGTTGAGTGATATGAATAAGGCTACGTCCAAGACAAGTATTTGTGCCTATCTACTTCATTATTAGAGCTTAAAATGGAACCAACTGAAAAGGTCATGCAATATATGAACAGGATGACGGAGTTGGAAAATAAGTTTACTTCTGTAGGGCAAAATTTAACAGACGCAGAGATTAAGCGTGTTCTGCTTCGTGGCCTCCGCTCTGAATTTGCCGTAATTTTAGGGGTCATCCATGCAACAAATAAAGCGTTCAAGTATGCAATTGGTCTTTTGGTTATTCAGGAATCAGAAAGTGTGATGCCGAAGAAAAGCCAGAAGTAAAGACAGAACAGCCATTTCCAGTACATATATCAAAGAGAGATGACGTTTGTCACTTCTGTGGCAGAAAAGAACATATAAACAGAAATTGTTTCAAAAATCCTAAAAGTAACAATTTAAATGGTGATAAATCAGGAAATTGGTCAGATGGAGAAAATACTAGGTCACTGTTCACATTCATTGCAGGGGTCACTGGTCAAATTCATTGCAGGGATCTCTGGTGCATTAAGACAGAAGTAGTTCATCGATTCAGTTGCTTCTGCACACATGTGTAATAATGAGGCTCTGTTCCACACAATTATGAAAAAGGATTTCAACCGGGCTGTGTCTGTTCTGATGAATCTCCACTGTCAATCAAATCAATTGAATTACTGCGTGCAACTACAATTTTGGATGTATGGAAGCATGAAATAGCCCTTAAAAGTGTCGTATACATTCCACAACTTTCATGCAATCTAATCTCAGTTGGTTGTTGCAGAGAAAACCAGTTGAGAGTCACATTTGACTCCCAAAAGGATAGTATTGGAATTTTCACTGCTGTGCATATACCTTCATAAAGAAAAATATTCTCCGCAGTGGAAAATAAGCACAACAGTCTTTTCGAGTCTATTATGTGTACAAAAGCGCCCTCAAAATTAAGTGCTTTAAAAATATCGTCTCAGGTTAGCCTACTTTGTCATGCCCGTCTTGGTCACGCAAGTGAATATACCATTACTAAAACGATCCCGATCGTGAAAGAAATGGATATTAAAAAGTTCAATCTCAACAGTGTTTGCGAAAGATGTGAATTGAGCAAATCAAAGCGTCATATTCGTCCACTGAGGTCCTCAGAGTCTAAGAAATCTACCAAAGTGCTAGAAATTGTCCATTGTGCCCTACAACGGTCTATTAAAAGCCCAAAAATGTGGGCCTGGTACTTTCTTCCTCTTTAAGATGATGCAAGTGGATTATAAATGGTTCGTTTGTTGAATTCAAAGGATGAATCATCTGCAGCCCTTAAAGATTTGATCGCGCAGATGGAGAAAACAACTGCTCGTTGTGTAAAGAAGATTCGAGGTGAGAATTCGGGCGAGCTTCTTAGCAAGAGTTTTCAATGTTGGCTTCGTGAAGAGGAATAATACATGAGACGTCATCGGGTTACTCGCCATAATTCAACGGGAAGGCTGAACGTGTTCAACTGACAATCATGTCCGAATCAAGGTGTCTTTTGGACATGATAAAATTAGTTCCACGATCGATAGGTTGAAGCAGTGTTAACTTCTAATTACCTACGCAATAGGATTCACAGTGACTCCGGAAACATTGGAAAGATGACCGCTTATCAAGCTTTCGATGTGAAAATTCCGAACCTAGGGTGCTTCGTGTGTTTGGATGAACTGCATATGTGCATTTACCGAAAGAAAAGAGGAATGGAAAGTGAGACGATCTGGCCATTTCTGGAAAATTCGTAAGATAAATCTCTGGAGATTTCTATGGAGTTCTTGTCACATGTGGTAATTCTCGTCGAATTATTGTTTCCAAAGATGTGCATTTCGATGAATCAGACAGCATAGCCACAAAATTAGAAAATTCTGTTCCTTACACTCCCTCTTGAATAACTAGTTACACACCATATGACCCTGTTGATTACACTGTTTTTAATTCAGCCTCCGAACTGGATTTAGGGGAGATTTCTAATCAAGAAAAAGGGGCAAAATCTATTAACCAAAACAATGTCGAAACAGTGAATGTTGGAAATATAGACCTTGAAGATCTAACTCATTACCCTTATGTGCGCCGTTGAACACAGGTTTCAAGGGAATCAGAGCGTTTTTTAGCGATATTCGTATCCCAGTGCTTGCTGGGTCTTACTGATGATCCACTTTCGCTATCTGAAGCAATGGAAGAACCAGAATCAGAAAAATGGAAATGTGCGATGAATCATGAATTGCAGATGTTTGGTAAAATGAAGACCTGGAAACCAGCCTTTCTTCAATTTTAAATAAAGCATTGAAGACCATATGAGTTTTTCATCTCAAAAAGGATCCTAGTGGGGAAACTACCCTACATCGTGCCAGGCTAGTTTCTAAAGGATTCAGCCAAGTTCACGGAGTTGACTATGAAGAGTTATTTGCACCTGTTTCAAGGAGCACCTCCCTTAGATTTATTCTTGCTATTATGGTTTTGATTGAGCACAAAATAATACATTTGGATGTCAAGAATGCTTTCCTTAATGGAAAATTCACTGAACAAATCTATATATAAATTCCAAAAGTTGTCACGCTAGACATAAAGGACTGTAACTTCTTTAGACTGCTGGAAACTCTTTATGGTCTCAAGCAGGCAGCCCGGGCTTAGTATTCCGAATTGGAAACATGTCTATTAAGTTTCGGATTCACTAAATCAGTAGCTGATCCAAGCCTCTTCTTAAAGACTGAGAGTGAAGATGAGGTTTATTTACTTGTTTCCGTGGACGATGTACTGGTTGTTGGTGGAAATATCGACAGGCTTAATAGTGTGTTGAATGAAATTTCTTATCGATTTGATGTGAGAGTCGAAGAAAAAGTAACAAAGTTCCGTGTAATTGCCTGTGAAATTGGTAATAAAGAAGTTGTGATACACAGCGGAGCGACTGTGAAAAATGATGTTGAAAAATTTTTAAATGGAAGACTGTAGGGCAACTAACACAGCATTGCCACCTGGAACCATCTTGGGTGAGAAAATGTCTCCGACTTCATATCAAGAGAAATGGGAGATGGAAAGAACACCATACCGCGATTTCGTGGGTTCTCTCTTATATTTGGCGAACAAAACAAGGTCAGATATAAGCTATGTGGTCGGATTATTATCTCGATACATGGAAAAACCTGGGAAGGCGGATTGTAATTCGGTGCTACACATCCTACGATATCTTTCTGGAAGCATAAATAATGGAATCAGGTTTCATTCTTCCGTGAAACTGAATGAAGCCAAAGTGATGGGATACAGTGATGCAGACTTTGGTGGCGACTGTGACGAACGAAGATCTACATCTGGACATATTTTTATGTTTGCGGAGGGCTGTGAGCCGGTGCAACAAAAATCATTCTTTAACTGCGCAGTTTACTGTATAGGCTGAATACATCTCCCTCTCATTTGTGGCACATGAATTGATTTGGCTTCGAAAGCTGTCTCAAGACATGGGACTTTTTTCAAGAGCTGGGTCGAGTGTGATTAATGTGGACGATCAGGGGTGTATAGCCGTTGCTGAAACTGACAGTTTCACAGATAGGTCTAAACACATTGATATTAAATTTCACACTGTAAATCAATGTGAAGTAAGGTACAATTATCTTAAAATATGTACCGACTGATTAGATGATAGCCGATATATTAACTAAGTTTCTGGCCCGTCAAAAACACCACTCCAACCTCCAACTAATGGGAATGATTAAAGCTGGTAATTCAGGTTCGAAGTAGAGTGTTACGATGTACATTGAATTTCTTACCTAAGATCTTAATTTAGGTTTCATGTAATTTGTCTTACACGTGATAAGTAATTTAATTAATTTATTATAGGATTTGTTGTCAATGACATTTGTCTCGCATGAGCTTAATTAGTTTGGTCAATTTATGAATTTACTTTGAGAGTTGAATTGTAGTTACGTCTGATGCCAACGAATTATTCGGACTCCTATATAAGTCCATCTTGAGTTCCGTCTTGAGTGGATGAAATAAAAATCAAGTTCAGTTTTATCAGGTACGGATGATTCTATTGCTACAGCATCACTGATTTCCAAGAAAAAGAAGGAAAGGCTACTCAAACGTTCAAAACGACCAAGCGAAACTCATTCCCATCCATGTTTCCAGCTGTTCAAATCAACCGGACCAAAGATGGTTTTGAACTAAGTCAACCACAACACATTCAGGCGTAACAGATTATGGACAAAATATATCAGGACCTATTTCGAAGCATCAGAGGAAAAATATTCTACATTGCGAAATACAATAGACCCTACATTACATATGAAATGGAAAGTCTATCGCAAGTGCCCTACGGAACAGCCACATTCTAACATGTGAAAATACTAAACAATCTCGTCTGGTACACAAGAAATTCAAATAATCTTACGCTCAAGTTTTACAAATTAGACATTTCTACTATACGCATCTATGTTTTTGTTAACTCTGGATACAACACGAACCCTGGTCAAACATCGCAACTGGGATAAGTAATCTTCCTTCCAGACAAAACGAACCGTGTCCAATTTGTTCACTGGGGCTCATCAAATTGTCAACGTGTCACAATAAGCATGTTCACAGGCGAATCATATGCGTTTTTGCAAGGCGATGACTATGGATATTCATTGAAGAGTGCTATGAAACGAACGGGGAAATACGTATTCATCTTTACCGATTCAAATTCTATCTTTGACACTAATACTAAGTCTAGAAGACTACGTGAACTTCGACTTATGAATTATATTGGAGATGTGAGGAGATCATATCGTTAGAATGAGATATCAAATGTTGCGTGGATTAGATAGCACCAAAACATTTCAGATAATTTGACAAGGAAAGTTGGAAATTCTCTTTTACATGATGCTATGGCTACATCTTTGAATAATTTGTATAACTAGATCAATAGCAATGTGGGGCATCTGCAGAACGATGAAGAACAGTACTGATCAAACGACTATACCCCCTAATTTTCTTAGACATCATAAATAACTAGCTGCTTAAATGGCAGATTCATTATAACAATACGGAAATACAATAAAGACATGCAATATTGTACATGGATATTCAGTTCTTTGAGCAGACGTCAAATTAAATATATTTTAGTCTTGTAAACTTGAGTCTAGGTGAATATAATTTTAAATACGAATATTTGTATCTCTGCGGACGCGGTAATACAAAATATATGTACACGTAATATGAGCTTGGGAAGTCATATTCATACTCCTTCCATTTCAACCAAAGTTTCATTCCAATGTTTTGGTCTCTGCATCATCTTCAATGTCTATGGACAGACGTACATTTTACAGTGACAGCTGGAGTGATTCGGTTAAGGCACTGTTTGGTCTGGTCAGCGGGTCGGCAATGTTTATTTTGCCTGGTATCCAAGATATGCTTTAATCTGTATCCGTTTCAAACTCATACCTGATATATGCCACATATACGCGAATAGACCTATCAATAGAGTTCCTTTGTGTAGATGAAGATTTAAAGAGGTCTTTCGAGTCTACACATAGAGTTACCTTGATTTACATATCCATCGGTTCCAAGTAGGCTAGGGAGATTTCTTTTCATTCATCGATTCCTTCTTCAGCGGCAATAATCTCAGCTGCTGGAACGCTTTTCAGCGGAAGTTTTGATTTGTGAGATATCCACGAGATAGGGTGATATATACCATCTCTTTTCATATCACCGACCCGTAGTCCCGTAATTATTCCAAGATTCCCATTTTCATCTTTTCGAGATGCATCTGAGAATACCAATATACTAAGGTGATATTCATTAGCATTCTTGGGCCTTGTGTACGATATAGTATTTCTGATCTTCTTTAGCATTCTTAGTATGATCGTATGTTCGATCATGTGAGAAACCTTTATATCAGGTTCTTTTTGCTGAAGGTAGGTAAAGTAAAATTAGCACAGTGGTAAAGCTTCAATTTCTATCCAACGTAGTGAGCTGTTGATTGATGCAAATTCCCCTTTTTTATCCCATTTATTCCTATTTATGTATCTTTACAGCGTTGTCTTGATATAGGACTTTCTGTTACTGCTTCTAATCAAGTTTGCCATTTGCATAAGTAGATATCGTGAATTCATTGTCCTGAGTTGTATTTATGACGAAACAGCTTAGTTGTCCTGGTCCGTTGTTTATCGTGCCCAGTTTGAGACAGCTTTCAAATGCATCAAGTAGGTCCTTTTCACGCTGTTCAATTCCTGTTGCTTTTAGGTCGTCCACTATTTTTTTCCACTACCAAGACTATCTTTCCGGCCTCTTTTCTAAAGAAGAGTTGCAAAACATGTTTAGATTGAACTAATCCATTTTTCAGAAGAACATCATCAGGAAGATTCTACCACTTAGCATTAGCATTCACTGGTCCGTAAGCTGCGGTTAGCAATAACCAAATGTGCGTCGTTTTCGTTCTGCTTTCTCTGGGTGGCCTTACATATACATCTCTTTGTGCTGTTCTGGTCTGTGAAAATGGCGCGGTAATTTCTTCCTTGTAGATTTTCCATCCGTAAAGTGAGCCAACAGATTCCAGATTGCGTAGCTCAGTCGGAGAGCACGTTGAGCAGTCTTTATGGAGCTCGTTTTTGAGATAATCTTTACTTCCATGTGGTACAATTCTTGCCTTCATTTTAAGGTATCCGTCGTATTTTTGTCTCACCTGATATATCGTGTGGCTTCTGATAATGTTTGCATTTTCCAGTACATCTTGTTTTGAAATTTTTTTTTTAAGTCTTTAAGAATGATTCTCCTTCATTTTTGAATGCTTTGGTCAATGGAAACTGTTCGAACCTTTGAGAGTAGTGTCTCAGAAATGGTTTGTTTCCAAAATGCGTTTTCACTTTTACCAGAACAGTGTTCTCGATGCTGGATATCTCCGTCTCTGGTTGTGACATTCTTATTTTGGCTGACGAAGTTTCTAGCTTGTTCAAGGTTTCGTTGTCCATGTTCAGGATAGTTTTATCTCCTTCATCTTAAGTTACATTATATCTTCCATCTTTAGTAGTAGATTCAATAACCAAGGGGTAGTATGTTTCATCTTCCGACCATAAGCACTGATATTCTATCACCTATGTTGAGCTCAATGTTTTGCTCGTTTGTTCATTTCTGTTCAAGTCAGTGTCATCTAAATTCTTTGCATCGTGTTCGTTGAATAGATCTTCCGATCTTTTAAAGTGTTCTATCTTGTTTTCTGGTTCATTAATTATGTCACTGAGCATTTCGTCGAGATCATTAATACCCTCTTGCACTGTTTGAGCAAGATTCTCTTTAGGAGTTACAAGAAATAGATTCTCAATGGCTACCGTCAGTGCTTTATTATTCTTTCCCGGAACCATTACTGATCTTGACTCCTGATTTAGGGAAATTATTTCTTTCGGTATGGACCACTTCCCTCTTTTCTCATGCTGCCTCTTCTGGTATATCTCGACTAAATGTCCCACCTGAATGGGAAGCTCTTTTAGTGCCTTTTATTTGACAATAAACACCAGCTTTCTTCTTGCTTTTAGTTTCTCTCGCGCAATGGCTACATTTTCTGGTACATTGTTGCGCGTCTCTTGACAGAGCACTGGTTTTATGACTATTTTTGCCATTTCGAAGAGTATCATTTCCATATTGGTCGGTAGAGATCGTTACGGACTGGTACGACGCCAGTATGCTATTATGCTTGTATCCGGCATCCACTTAGTCGTGAAAAGATGCTTAGAATGTCATTGTGCTCAGCTTCTATCGTGTTATTACTGTTTACCCCTTGAAGAACTGGTCTAAATCAGATGTCGCTCTGATCCATGTATGCTTTTAATGATTTTGCTTCGAACGCTTTGTCACCATGGATTCACTCTGGATATCCTAAGTGCGCAGCCCATAAAGACTCGAGTGAAATGATCACATCAGTCATTGTTGCTGTACCTACTACATACACTGTCGATAAGCGAGACACTAGGTGCATGCCGTGCATCAGCCGAATCTCATCTGGGTAGAAATGTTCGACGCATACAATTTCATTGAGTTCTCTGTTTAGCGAGCTCATAGAGACATTTCTGCTTGGATGGGGTGGGGCCGATTAGTGGCAATCAGTGCATCCTTTAATTAGCTGATGAACGTATTTTGCACCTGATTCATTCCAGAGATCATTCCTTTCAAGTAGAATTTTTACATCTGTAAGTTTGACGTGTCCACAGATGTGTTCATGGGCCTTTTCTATGATTGTCTGGACTTCTGACCAGGATTTTCCTTCAAGCAGCTTCCGCTCAAGCAAGTTAAATAGTCCTTTTCCTGTTCTTTTGATATAGTAAATTTGTCCTTTTCTATATAGCTTAAGAAACCCTAGTTTATGATCAATATGCAGTCCAGCTGATCACAGGAGTTAAACTCTATTTAATTTCAGTGGATGTGTTCTAGGTTGGACTTCCTCGTAACGTTTCGAACTTCTACCCATCGAGAAAATACTTCCAAGATCAGGCGCGTTATTTCTACCGGGCGGCCGCCATCAGATTTTTCTGTGAGCACTAAGGATCCGAGTATCAGTCTTGTGGCGCTTGCATGATCTCCTGTCGCATACTGCCAGTTTATGTGTGCTCCTAAATCTGAGGTAATTGGTTCGATCTTCCTGTGTATGGCGAGACCAAGTTGGTTTTCCAGGACGTTAAGTTCAGTCATACCAATTGCTAAGTAGGATGTTCCATCGTCCAAAAGAGGTCCTACCGCAGCATTTTCAGATGGTGAGTCTGGTGAGCCTATCAGCGTCTCCATGATGAATGATAGAGTATTCTTTTTATCACTCGATTAATTATTCGCGTTCTGTTCAGATGTATCCACTGATTTTATATTTGCAGGTAGCGATCCGTCTCCATCGTGGCTTCTTCTCCAGTGGCCATACTTTCTGCATTTTATGCAAGTGTGTTTCATCATAAGTAATTCACGATCAGCTTTTCCGCCATTTTTCCTCCATAGTATCTATTATTGCCATATGTACGTGCAGCGCTGGCCATCACAGAATCTTCAGGCGTGACTGTTGCAATCCCCTTGTAAACTTTCCTTGCAATTGAGGCCTCAGACGGGAACTTCATGGCTCCCAGAAACTCGTTGTTCGTTGACTGATTGTTTAGGGAAAGGTTGTACAGATCTGCTGCTACCATTACTGAGATGCACTTATTTTCTTCATTATCCGAGTTGGATAGTAGCATTAGTTCCGTTATGCATTCTAGTAGCTTAATGGTCTGCGATAGAAAGTTGAACTCCGCAACCTGGGCACTGAACCTCGATTGGAAGTTCTTCATGTGTTCTTGGCTGCTTCGACGCGTGTTAGAGAGAAAATAGAAAGCTCTAAATGCTTCGCTTGTCACTGACATTGCATCTCGCTGATGGATGTAAGCGAAGATGAGCTTGACATCTTCTCACGTTAGCAGCTCTTCAACATCGATACCTGAGCATAGATCATTCACCTGACCGAACAGTTGAGATTTTAAGCAGATAGCTCTGAGCTGGACCGGGATCTTGTTAATTTTGCTTCCTTGTAGTGCATTGTTGAAAGCCTGTCAAAGTTTGACGGACTTGCAATATTCTTCTTGGTCGCCTTTGTAATCCGTCCAAGGCCCGTTCTTCGTGTTCCAGGAGAACCTCGGACGACTAGGCAGATTATTATATTGCAGGTCCGAGCCCACAATTTTGAATAATTTCTATAAATAGATCAATAGTAATGTGGGGCATGTGCAGCACGATAAAGAACGGTACTGAGCAAACGTCTGTACCCCCTAATTTTCTTAGACATCATAAATAAATAGCTGCTTAAATGGCAGATGCATAATAACAATACGGAAATACAATAACGACATGCAATATTGTACATGGATATTCAGTTCTTTGAGCGGACGTCAAATTAAATGTCTTTTAGTCTTGTAAACTTGAGTCTAGGTGAATATAATTTTAAATACGAATATTTTTATCTTGGCGGACACGGTAAAATAAAATATATGTACACGTAATATGAGCTTGAGGAGTCATATTCATAACATCATATTTACAGTTCCCAATTTAAGAATGGATTCTAAAGGATGGCACATCTACGAGAGGTATTCAACAGGATACCCGGGCTAATAAGGATGACAAGGTTAATGACATAGCTCGAAAACGGAAATAGCCAGTCTTAGATGATTTCTAGTTAGTTTTAGGCAGGTCTACCAGGATCCAATCAGATAGTTGCTTACAGTATCTGCGCACCTCGGGATATTCCTCTAGTGCTACTTTAGTACAGGACTGGACTGACCCTGACCCTCTCCCTCTGACGAACATCATCATTATTTTACATCTACACAACTTAACCTACAATCAGAACAACCGTTGTTAATATTCCACTGACGGCATCCAATCCAAATTGCACACGTTGTACTTTTGGATCACTATCTCTTCAGCGGGCTGCAGACCATAATAATTTGAAATTTGCAAGTTCAATCGCATCATGAAACCACGAAGCCTCTTTTTCAAGGACAATCTCGATCGGACCAGCCATTTGCTTGAGGTCGCGGGTTCAATCACTTCATATTCGGGCATAAACAAAATGCATTTTTTCATACATTTTCATACGTCTTTAAAATTAATATTCACGAATTTTAAGGCTAATCTGTAAAAAAAAGTGAAAACTCTTGTCCTTATCCTTCTGTCGTTCTTTTCGTCGAAAATAATACGGATAAAAGATATGACGAAGCCAACGTTCACTGTCAGATTTCTACGTCATAATGTTCAGACTGTAAGGAATCATAAATATAAATTTAATCTCCGATTCTACGACGACATGCTTTAAACTATATGTTTATATATATATCAATCCTAGCAATGATTTTACAGCATTTATTTAAATATATTTATGGTGGGGTTTTGATCTTTGTTTAAATTAGCACGCTTTATGGTGTGGTTTTGAATCGGAATTGTACGATGGTATTCTCCTCTCCCAAATCTCTCTTTCAATTATTTGAATTCCATTGAATTCGTTCTTACAAATAGAACCAGAAAAAGAAAAAGTCAAATATAAAAGTTCTAAGAGCATTATCACTGCTGTCTCTATCCGAATTCCTTTTTTTTCGGATAGAGTTAAAAAGATTAATTCAACGTGTAGATAAATTTTATCCTATATTTTTAAAATTTTTGGATAGAAGGAAATTTGTCTCTATTTTTATAATAATAGAGACAGATTTTCGCCGATCCGAAACGCATCCAAAAACGTCAAGTTAACCATTTCAAAGTGCTTGCAACATTTCCATTTGCCTGCTACAGCTATAAAAACACGAATCTGACCGTTAACAGTGACCGTTTCAACATCACGCCTTCCAACATAATGAAACGAACAATTTTTATTTCTACTTCGGCCCATCCATGGTGTATCGATCTTCCCCCATTCGATAATCTAGCGTACCTCTTGCGACGAGTCATCAAACCAATATAAAGTTCAGCGTTATCTAAATTAACACAGCAATGGGTACAGGAGCGTCATGGGGCCATGTGGAATGTGGTCATTTAGCAAGAGCCTGGGTCACTGTTAGTCAAGACTCAGTGCTTGGTATAGAACAAAAACCTAATTTCTTCTTCAAGAAGATATTTCAGCTATTTGTAAAATTCAAGCGAACATCTGCAAGTAGCAAATATTACGATGGAAGGAGACAGAAAGCAGCAAGGTCTAAATTTGAGGCGATTTCTGTAGATATTCAAAAGTTCAATATTCTTAAACGTGATCTGTGGGCGTGTAAACCGACAGGAACAAATGCGGATCAGAATATTTCCATGTAAATAGCACGTAATCTTGGTAGGATTCAAACCATTACTTACGAAGTGAAAGATCTTCCGCACGAGGAATGGACGAATCACTTCGCATATAAGTAATTAAGAACAGTTCCATAGTTTAATGAGTCAATTGAAGACTGAGATGATTATTTCTTGTCACAACATTCACTTCACTCGGAAATAAATAGATTTCGATTTTAACCATATGACGATGACGAAGATGAAATTACAGATTCGCCACCAGCATTTCAACCAACTACTCAACCTCAACAATCATCACAGCCAACGTCACAGCCATCTTCACATCCATCGTCAAATCCAACGTCTAATCCAGCTTCACAGCCCACATCACAGCCATCATCTTCTCCACTTCAACAAAAAAAGCGGAGCAACGAAGATAAATGAGAAGGATTTGTTGTTGGTATGAAGTCCAAGGCTGATGTGGTACGTAATCGACACAATGAAATTGGGTTGAGAAATGCTGCATCAATAGCCTCAACAATGAAACGACTCGCAGACCTACTTTAAGAGCAAAACGCTCTTCAAGCATTTGCAATTAATGAATGTGATACGGAAGAGGACAAAAAGTAGAAGACTAAATTTATTCGTTTAACAAGAAAAACTCATCTGAAGAGACTACGTGAAACCTTAGTTGCGAGTGGTATCAACTCAACAAATAATGACTACGAAAACAGCAGTGGAGGATCACGTTCTGCGCATCCACCACCAACCATTAATTGATTAATCACGAAGAATTTTGTTTGTTATTCATTTGTTAGTTCAACTTTAAACGATTCCATAGCGATTCCAGATGTGCGCCACAAGATCATTCTTTAACCAAAAATGATCTAATTCGTCTGAAATTTGGTTATAACGGCGAGCAAGTTGTTTCACCCACTCATAGTCAGCAACATTTACATTCTGGACAAGCGATTCTCTATTCAACCATACAAAGGATTTTTCATTTCCATGTTTGTCGATAAACATTCCATTCTCAATCGCTGATTGTGCTTCATTGAATAAATCGCTTTCTTATCCGTCTCTTCTCATCTCAACAATCATGTTATGCATGATAATAGCTGTCTGCATCACCTTTTTACACACTCCTCGATCGTGGATCCTACATTGTTTACATAAAATATGCCATCTTGGAAAAGGACAGCAAACGCCCTCTTCGCATCTTTTCTCATGCTCTCTTGAGCAACATAGAATTTTTTCTGCTTACAAACAGTTGCTTTTACAATTGTATCAATAAAGATAGCCCATTTATGGTAAATGCCGTCAACCAAATAATAGCACAACTTTTTTTTTGTTTACGACATACTCAAACTCGGGCAAAACATTATCTTTTATTATTTCCTCGACAATTATGGAACAGTCCAATATGTTTATATCATCCATCGAAAGTTTTTCTAAAAAATTTATTTAATAGAATTCGGATAGAGACACCGGCGATAATGCCCTAATATATTTAATTCCAATGAAGTAATTTTCCCAAAAAATGATAATCCAAATTGAAATGTATTAATAGATGATAAATTTTGTAGTAAACTTACAGTACAAATGAATTCAAAGACTGAATGTTTTTACATTCATTGTAAGTTTCTGCATTCATTTCGGAAATGCAAAGAAAAAATGAGAATGGAAGAGCGATGGACAGAAAGATAAAAATGTGAATTGATTCCATACTTAATCTCTTCTTTCTGGTTTCGGATCGGGAGACTTCACAATTTTATTCCCAAATTAATCTTGAATTAGCCTTGTCTCATCACACACCCTATAATCTATACTTATCTGCTGAACTGAAGTATTATTATTTCGATTAAATCTCTGTCTCTTCCATCAATTTTTCCTAATATGCAGATCAACACAAGATCCATACCATCATATCCTGGCTCATCTTCACGTTTGGAGCATCATTCATTAGAATGCATGGGTAACAAATATGCCTTCCCTTCTCCGCAACAGCAATATCGATTCCCACAGATTAGTCATGCTGGCAGAACTATTTGTGCGGCTGCTGGTCGCCCATTTCAGCCGATCCAATCCGCCATTTTATCTTGTTTCGGTAATTATTTGAATGATGATAGAGTCCCACGTTCTGAACGTCATGAAGTTCCTGATTTCAGAGAACGATCTTTTTCGAGAAGGGATGATCAGTAGGTATCGAGGGCTAGTGAAGACTCTGACCAACTCGACCATATGGCGCCAGCTGATATCACATATGTCACGGTGCCATCTAGCGATAATCAAAATCGTCATGGATCGTATCTTGAATAAGCCAAGAATTTGAGTTTTGAACAGAAATTATCATTTTCAATTGGGAAGTTGACGTATTTTTTGAATCATGACATAATATCATATATTTACAATTCTTCGTGCGATAACATGTCAGCAAAAGACGTGGCGAGAGGACTTCTTGAAGTTCAAATAGTCGTCCATTTTGTGGCAATTCGGAAACTTTTTCGTCTCTCCCTAGATATATATTAAAGAATTGTGTGGGTACTGGTCGTTTCAGTAGGATCTATTGAATGGAACGAGATAATGCGAATGGTGAGGTGGATTTGAAATTCATACAGCTTCTTGGGAATGGTGTGGTGGCTTTGAAAGTCATACAGCTATCTGGGCTACATGGGGACATTTTATGGAGGACAGAACGAGAAGTACAGGTCCAAAGTACGATGGATCACCCAAACGTCGTCCGCCTACAATCTGCATATTCTAATCCCAATGCTATAATAATGTTCATGGAATATGCTTGCGGTGGAGACCT
>JAULBU010020846.1:0-19331 GCA_032358235.1 Odonthalia washingtoniensis
TCGCTGATCGCTTCAACTTTTTTGAAGCATTCATGTCTGAACGTTCGAATAATCAGTGAAATTGAAAAAATCAACATTAAATCAACCATTGATTTTTACACTGTAAGGACAATTCATTGTCATACACAATCCAAATTATTTTTTTAGCGAATTGGGTTCAAGCAAATTTGCAAGGTGTCAAAAACCACCGGACGCACGCCGAAAACCACTGTATGTTAGTACCTACAATCAAACGTTTGCTCGCCGAATTCCCTCCGTCCCCCAATTTGTCACCCGACTATCACTCACGCCATCAAAGTTGAATTTTTCTCAACACTCGCCTTTATGTTATCATCTGAAGAAGATTCAGACATTTATTATACCAGCATTCACTTCCTCCTCCGTGATATCTGCTGTTTTGCTTTCCGTCGTTCTTCTCCCATGTAAATTATTACATGGATACTACTAAAAAAGCAGCAGAATAAATGGTAATGCATATATTAAGTAGTTTATGCATATTATTCACCTGTACGTGAACATTCATTGTTATCTCAATCTCACTCACCGTCATCGTCATTTCATTCATCATCATCATTTATTTTTCATTTGTCTTTCATCATCGCCTCATTATCATCGTCAACTATTCTTGTATTATGCATCGTAATTCTTCTCCATAATCTCCCATCTTCATCTTTTAGTTCTACATCCTTTCTTCCTAATCCTCGAACAAACCATATCTCTACTATCATGACTGGCATTACTATTGTCACTATTTCCTCGTTTATCGTTACATTCATACATTTCACGTGCAACCTGTGATAGAACTTTTCGGTTTATTTCTACACCTTGTGGCCACATTTTGCACAGGCATTATTCGAAGGAGCGTTGCTATTAACGGCAAACTATAATGACGATAATAGTATTTATTAATAAGCAATACTAATGATTATGACGAGATACGGATGACTGATGACGACAAGATGATGAAGGATGAGATTAGTTGTTACCTGACGGAAGAATGAGGAGTAATTGGATGATGGATGATGATACTTGACTAAAATCCAGGGATAGATGATAATGTATTGGGGAAGTCATGATCGGATGACAAAGCGGTCAGAAAGTTGCTCAACGGTGCAGCGTGCCGATCAACACGAAGCTACTTGACTGTGTGTCCTGACCGGTCTCCGGCTGCTTGCTGCAGCGGCTGACTGTGGCATTTTATTATGAAATAGGGCTTCTGTAAGAATTGCTTACAGAACCAAGAACTATAAAGTTGTAAAGAAAAGTAAAGAACTAACGCCGCGTATCAGTGTGCCCTAGTTGGTTACGGCCAATCGCACTGATGGTAGGGCCGCGAGTTCGATTTTTGTTGGTGACACTAACGGAACTTGAGCGGGAAATGGCTCCCGATGCGGGGGCATTTCTTGCTCGATATTAAATTACTGTAAGCCGCCACGGTATGCAAATATAAAGAAACTAAAATGATGATTTTCTCCATGTATTTTATTTTTATTGAAATGAAGGACGCCCATACAAAATACACGACGATCTCTCTTAATAAATAGGTTGATGATTACGATGAAGGATGTGACGATGATGTATCTGATGATAGTAATGGATGGAAATCCATGAATAATATTGATAAAAATAGAAATCTTAAGAAGCAGAACATGATGGTATGTGAAAAAATATTAATTGAAGAAGACAATGATGATATGATAAGATGGTGTTATCTATTGATGGTTAAAATAATTATAATAACATATGTGTATTATTGATTATTCATGACAATAATGGATGGTACCCAATATAATGTAGATGATGACCGCTATAATAAGAAGAGGGATGATTATTTAGATGAAGGATGAGAGTACATAATAGATTATGATGCAGCGATGGGTTATGATAACATAATGATTACTGCATGACGATAATAGAACTAGAATGACACCATGAAGATGCCAACTAATTGAAGACGATGTTAAGATCATAGGTGATCTTAAAAATGATGAATTGCTTGATGATGATTGCGTGATGATTTACGACGCTGATGATTTCATAAATATCTTGATGATGAGGTGCGATGATAACTCGATGGCGATACGCAATTAACTTAAGGTGTTGATATATTAAGATGATGGACTCACTCAAACAAAATTACGACCTCACTGCCAATTAGAAATTTTACAACATCATGACCACCAACAAGTTTCTGATGTCCCCAGGGATTGTCCATATCGCACGAAATAAAAGCATTGGAATGTCGAATCGACTACATTATTCGATAACAGGTGAGAGATTCTTGTAATAAAATCTATATGATGACGGGGAAGCATGAGCAGGTGGTGATGATACAGCGAGTGAGCCACAAGAACTGGATGTGATGCTCGAGAACGCATACCGAAAGGTAGATGAAATGGATCAATCAAAAGAGGAATCAGGATGATGGAAGACAGATTAGATAGACCAATTAACACAGGAATCAAGACGATGAAAGGGAGATGAAATGGAATAATCAACAGATGCGGCATGCAGATGAAAGGGAAGTAATGACTGTTGATTATCAACGTATCATCAGTATCATCGACTTTCCTTGTGAAAGAAGACGAAAAAGAATAAATAGAAGAAGACTAAAATGTAGATGATGAAGGTGAAGAGGGAGAGTGCGAAGTAAATGAAGGCGATTGTGATTTGCAACAACTGATTCTCAATACTACTAATAAAAATAAAAATGATGTCAACAACAACATTTTTACCAATGTTAAATGATTCTACTATATACAATAACATCAATAACAATTAGTACGACCAAAATGGATCCGAAATTCAAATGTTGAATGGAATGGGAGATTAGTTGAGGCGAGTGGACTAGCAGAAGGGGATGAGGCGAAAGCCTTTGGAACGCCGAATGTGCCTACCTTACCTGGCCCAGTGGAACGGTTTCATCGCGAGAATTGTCACAAACTCTATAATACAGAGGACAGTAATGAACATGACGGTAGCATATTCAAAATGTTATCATATCACCTTTTTAGTTGGTAAGTCACTTTCATTTACTCTACCTTGGTGGTGAATAGTGCCAGTGTGATTCGGTCGGATTGGAAAGTGGATCTGCTACGTGAAATGGGAGCTCTTTGTGTTCAGTTGTTTTCCTTTCATGTTTTACAAGTAATGGGAATTGCCCTCAGTTCTGATAGCGGTGGTGACAATATTGATGATGGAGATAATGACAATTGTCATATTATAACAACATGTAACTTTTTACTTGTGAAAAGAAGAAAACAGAAATTGCGCATGGAACGAGGTGGGCTGAAAAACCAATGGGCATTGAAAATGCGTTCATTTCCGGAGTAATGTCTAATAGTAATAGTAATAATAATAATATCAACAATAATAATGTTTTCATAATAGTAATGTCATGATAATGATAATGTTATAAAGGTAATTTAAAAATAAAAAAGTTATAATGAAGATAGGAATATTCTGCCTTTTGTCAATAGGATTTGCCGAAATGTCAAAATATTTAGTAATTAATGTACAAATTTTGTCCAATACAATAATTCTATGTGAAAATTCTATTGAAACATGCCAAATCGTTTTGGATGTACAGTGCAGTATATTTGAACTATTTTCCAAAATATATTGAACATGTCAATGCATCCAATATTTTGCTCTATATAATGATTCTACGTCATACCTCTTTTGATATAGGTCGAAATGATTTTGCCGTGCAGTATCTTTTGAAAATTCCACAAAAAACATTGAAAATGATGTCGAAAGCGTATCGGAAATATTCAAAATATTTTCAGCATTATCAAAAATTTGTGCCCTGTGCTGCCAAAATTTAATGATTACATTTTCTTCTTTTGGGAGAAATATCCATGATTTTTGATACATCCATTAAAAACATTTGTTATATTTTGACAATATAGGTGAATTATGATTCCCAAAAAGTATCAAAATTATCTCCCAATAACTATCCAAAACACTTTTGGAAATCTGGTATCATAATATTTACATGTTTTGGACAGAGAAAAACGTACTCTATATTAGAGCACCCAAAAGAAACCAAACAGGCGTCCCGAAAGATGGCTAAAGAAATTTCTGTTCTTTGGTACTTTTTGGACACCAAAAAAACAGAAAATTCCAAAAGTTTTTTGGAACTTTTTGAAATCAAATCTTACTGACGTATAAGCACGCGGCGGGGGACGTTAAACATATAAACGTAAGGTAACTGCACATTTGGTCTTCAATATTCAATATCGATGCATATTCCGACGGCATGCCCTTGCACGACTTCCGCTTCGGCATCATGAACATTCCGAAAATAGCTGCAGTCCTAAACTTACCAAACGGCAAAAACAAACGCAGGGGGTACGTATGTAATAACATAACTAGTTGTTGCATCGTACTGAATCGAATGTCCTTCCTATGCAACTGGATTGACCTTGAGCTAATGTTCGGTATTGGGAGTCATGGTCTCTGTGAGATATTCTGGGAAACAACTGAGAATTTCGTCTCTAACCATGGCCTTCTTGTCACAACCTTAAAATCATAATTCATGTGAGAACGCACTGCGCTGTACGCGTAGTGTGTGAGGGAGAAGGGCGCTCCACTTCAGAAATGTGTTGGGTTCGTGGACTGTACAAAAATTATAATGGAGCGCCCGGGAGGTGATAGTTCAAACTAAAGGTCCTGTTACTCTCGTCATAAATGTATGACGTGCTTAATATATTAGAGTGTCACAACACCGGACAGTCTGATATTTTCCTTGTACGGACCTAAGATCCGGAGGAGACATGACCTTACGGTACTTAGGGCAAGCAGTTTATGTTTTAAGTGAGATATTTCAGGACTGACTCAACATCAACGGGGAGCAATACTACATATTTGGTGATAAAGCATACTTCCTACGACCTTGGTTCCTGGTTTGGTTTGAAATATTCATAGAAACTTCAGAACAGAAAATATTCAATACAGAAATGAGCAAAGTTCAGGAAGCGGCGGAGTGGAGTTATAAAGATTTGAAACAGATGTGGGCACGAAAAGATTTTGCTCGTTCCCTAAAAGTCCGTCAATCACCCATTTCTTTAATGTTCACTGCATCTACTGTTTTTCTTAATGTTAAAACCTGTCTCGAAAATGGCGGACAGGTCGATGCATACTTTGACTGCCCGAACCCAGTTTCAGTACATATCTTGGTTGTTAATTGATTAAAGGTGGATGATGATCTATACAATCATCTACATGATTTTCTCATTTTGAACCACACCCGGATCCACATCCACTACCTTCACACGTACCACCACCACATGATATTCTACCGTCTCATCGCATAATCCCTTTATTTTGTAAACGATTTTTGATCTGTGCTTCAACGCCATCACATTGCACAGTAACGACATCAAAAGAATGTGAAAAGTAGGTAGTAAAAGACCTAATGCATTATCATTATGACTAGAAATTTAAAAGGAAGGAGTAAAATTGAGATGGATAGACTCTGATATATCGACTAAAGAAGCCTGTTTACGTGTCGCTTGTCCAGCTTCTGAATTGTGTGGTATGACTTAAATCCTTTCTGCATGTACCTCTCCCCCACCGTCCGCAGCCTTCATTTTATCCATCTCGCATGTCCCTCTCCCCTACCGTCCGCAGCCTTCCCATAAACAGGAAGACGCTCCACAAATTCCAGTTCCTGAACCGATTTTGATTATTGATTATTAGCGACAGAAGATTGTCTTAAATTAAATTCAGCCACTTTTTCTGCACTCGTTGCCTCTTCAGCCTTTTTATCATCTCTAACTCTGAAAAATCTAGGAAATCTAAGAGCTATACTTTCCTCACCTACTAGACCAACACTGGCCGTATGTAGTGGAGAAATAGATAATTCAGCACATTTAACTTCCCAAACTTGTATAGGTTCAAACCAAACAGCGGGTACAAATGTTTTACCTTGTGGAGGTCGGTAATATCTTTTAACATTTCTTGAACATCTATCTGAGAATTGTTTTTCATTATAAAATTTAGCAAAAGTATCTAAATGTTCATCTGTGAAACCCATACCAATTTTACATATACTTTGATATTATTCAGTTATTCAGTATCTGAATCATAGCAAGCTAATAAAAATGTACCATATGTACCCGTACGTTTACGTTTACCTAAATAACCACGCATAGGTACTAAATCTAATGAATCACCGAATACATCTAAATAATCTTTTTTAACCAATTCCTTGACCTATCATCATGTTCATATGTTGCATTATAACCTTCCAACTCTTTTACCAATAATCTTTCACATCCTGATTTTATACTGTCATTTAATAATTCCATGAATTGTTCTGAATCTTTTGAATCATGTCCTTTTGCAAACATAAACTGTCCTTATCTTTATATAAATCCAGCTTGCAATTATTTTATTCTTTCCTGAAGTAGTAATTGTATTAAAGAATTATTATTAAAATATGACAGATCAAATGCAAATATTCATACTTTAACTTCTACATCGCCAACGGAGACATCTTCTATTTTTCTACTTTGTACTTCTTGAAATGGAAATATTCGTTTTTTATCTATATCATATGCGACTGCTTCTGCATCAATTATAAATGATGCTTTTTTTAATCTTCATTCAATGCAGTTGGAAAAGCAAGTATTAAATCAGGATATTTAGGTGTTAAATCCTGCATTTCTAGAATATATTTCCATACTACCATCTGATAATATATGTACTTTTCTTTTAAACGCGATTCGTTTGTTCGGTGGTTCAATCTCTGGTAATAGAGGTACAAACGGTCTGACGATTGTTCTCCACACGATGAGTATAGTTGCTGTTGTTGATTATTGAGTAACGATTGAACTCAGTAACGGTCGTTATGAATACCGAAGACAATCTTCAGACAATAGGTCAGTGAATCCGTTTTCAAATAACCAGATGAGTGTTTTGTTAGATGTTGATAAAGGTTTACAGTTGGATTGTAATATTGGGACAAGGGATATATAAATGGATGGTTGGATAAATAAATGTATAAATGAATCTGGATGGTCGTGATAAAAAGTAAAAGACAAAGTAAAGGATACGTTGGCGCGTTTCAGCTGTCATATTCCAATATGAGCATCGTTGCAACCTGAATGGGTGGTAAAAATTCAAAGGGGGAAGAAACACGACCAGATGAGAAAAATAAAAAACGTACTGTACATCTGCTACTTTCTCTTCAATTGCTCGGACAATATCGCCAATACGTCACCAACCTTTGAACGTTCTTGTGCAGCACCTCTCCTATCCATGTCATCTATATCCAACCGTTTTCTGTTCAATGTACAAACGACGCTCATTTGTCTCGAAGAGTTTGAGAAACCTCTCATTCTCAGCAGACATCCGTTCCTTCTCAGCCGTCAGTCGTTATCTTTCCAATTCTATTTTTTGTATTTTAAATTCTGCTTTTTCCGCCTCTAGTTTCTGCCGTACGACCAAGTCTTCCTTCAGCGAGTCCTTCATTTCGTCATCTGAATTTTCCTCCATATTTCTCCTCTTCTTCCGAGACAAGGACGGTGTACTTTCACTACAGCCTACCTCTGATTCCATATCATAAGGACCGTAATCTAAATTCACACTTCTATGTCGTCTAACAGCGAACTCCCTTATATTATTTCCACACTCCACCAATTCCACATCCTTTTCCCGTAGTTCCTCTGCCTCAGATTTTCTTTTCTATTTGATTTCCTTAATTTGTAGTATCAGATCATCCAAAATATCATCCGCTTCACTGTTTTCCTCAGCTATTCCAGACTCTGCAAGGTTGGCTGCCACCTTGTCTCGTCTTTTCTATGTCAGCCACGGGTATTGCTTGAGAAGCATCTTTTTGTTCGGTCTAATCGATGTGTTGAATGAAGATGAAGGCATCTTTTCGAAAAACTTTTTGTTACTACATAGAATAATTCATTTGTATGACCCCATCGTGCGACATGCTCTTCTGTACTAGAAACGCATCACAGTAAAGTCAAATAAGCAGCCACATCAAATTGATACCTTCTCTCCCGAGTTGATTGTACAAGTGTTGCCAGAGTCAGCGTCGACGGGGGGAGGAGGTAGGGTTGATGGTGAGTTTTTTGTTACGTCGGGAGTTGGAAAAGTTGTTTCACTTACTGTTTCACTAATATATAGTGCGAGCATGTCAGTATTATCAAGCGCAATGGGTGCGACGTGCAGTTCGATTTCAACCAGAGAGGTTTAGACTTCGATTTCGTGCAGGGGGAAAGACGACATGATGATTTTACGCGAGGGAGAGTACGGAAGGAAAGTTAAGGAAAAATACTACTGTGAAAATATACAAAATTTTTGGAAAGTCGACCATGCAACAGAAGTATGCAACAACGTATGGATGTTTTTGCAATTTTTTGCAATTTTCGCCCCTAAAATTCCCACATCAGCTTCGTTATTTACCTCGAAATGACGAATGGTGAAAAGGCTACTTCTCTCATTTGTAGTAAAATTCTGCCACATGGCTTGCACCGGTGCCCGCCGTTTCGAAAATAATTACTCCCATTTTAACCACTCGCCTTCCAAAATGGCCTAACTAGCCAAACAAATAATTATGTAATTATTACAAAATTTGTAAAAGTGTTTCAATGAAAAAATTAAATTTTGTCATTGAAACACGTGTGCACATACATCTCCGCAGTAGGATTAGTCCTCAAGAATAATAAAGAACATGAAGACGACTGTTCAGGAGTCTTGATGATTATGAGTGACGCTTATGAGCCCATTTCACGTACATATTGCCCAACATTATACCACCACAAGCAATTATGTCAACTTATACAACAACATCTCACGGCCACATCTCAACAATCATCATCTCAATCATCACCTACAAAGTGACGACCAACACCCCAATTGAAAACTACACCAACGTCCAGCTGTCCAAGCTACGCACCGCCTCCCACATCCAAAAAATATCACCACCTAGTGCAACATCCCCATTAAAAGCCACAAATTCGACTCAGAATGCTTACAGATGCCCCCGACATGATCAACCACATATAGTGAACAAGATATACTATGACGAATATCCGATAACATTCCTTGCATTACAAGAACAACAAGTACCCCAACATGAAAATTATTGAAACTTCATCCTAGATTCGGCAAGTCACCAACCTCATATTAACAAACCAACCCCCTGCATTCACAAACTAAGTTTGCGAATGTAGGGGTTCAGTGTGTGGGTTGGTTAGTGTAACTAACCAACCCACATACTATTATCAATACAACCAATCACCCCTTCCAAACCACTCATGCAGGTACCTTAAGAATCCGCGCCTCCACTTCCACATCTTATAAGACCGCATCGCTCACAATTCCCACTGTTTTCCCGCCATCGATCTACTAGAAACTGGTGTCAGTACGTGACCGCTCACACAGATACGGTATAGTGAGTTTCAAATCTGCAAAAGCAACTGACCCTGATTTTAACAAGCATCCTCGAATCATTATCGCAGCATCCTGGTGTCATCCTTTTCCATGCCTAATAAATCCAATGAGTCGCAACCTCGAATTATATGATGTCTGCAACAACTTCACGTTTCCTGTTGTGTATCAATAGCCCCAATTATCTTCATTCCTCATTGAACATCAAAATATCAACAAAACGCTCCGCCAGCTACCTCCTCACACCATACATAAAGCGCCGTCAAGAGCACAGAAGTGAAGCACCAGACCCTTCTCACCATGAGCCAGATCTGGAATGACTCCAGGGATCCAGAAACCCCCAAAAATAAATTCATCCAACGAGTTAAATCCCGACCCGGCAAACACAAGGCGATAAATATCCCACCTAATTATTCCGCTAACCTACCAGCACCATAGCCTGTGCCTGAACCACCACAGCTTACTGCCATCCCTGTGACAAACCCACACCCGAAATAAAGGCACCCAGGCCCCTAAGAGACATAGGTGTGATAAATAAGGGTTGATAAGAGAGCATCTTGCTCAAATAGGGGTAAATGTGGTGCGAAAATAGGGCACCTAATAACAGTGTACGAAAAAGAAGGGCATCTTAATAGCAGAAAGGAGAGCATATGGTAACGTGATAAAGTTACGGAACTTATAAGTCACGAAAACAGAAAAATGTGGTACTGAAAAAGAGAGCAAATCTAACATTTTAGAGGAAAAATAAGTGCATCCGCGTAACATAAAAGAGGGCATATTGAAACATTAATTCGTTCATATGCACGCGTTTTGCAGACCTTTCACACACACTATGTATGGTAAGGGGCTCGCAAACCACACCGTTCGTCACTCAGCCCGCAAGTGACATTTCCCATAATGACCTCCATACCCCCATCTTGATTGACACTCAGATAATCATCATTACGAATGTTAGGATGCAGAACCCTTGAACTCTATGCCCCATCTTCACCCGACATGATCAAATGCCCACAGCCAACTTTTGGCACCTAGTTCCTAACCACGTACTGAGGAGACGCTTAATATAGATACTTCACCACCCAGAATATGAGATAAGCTAGAATATATCCACAATTGGCGCAAACCTCCAGCTATTACCTGCTACAGCTGTTCAACGTGTTCTATGGAATCAGCGCCGAACCGACGTAACCCGGGACATTATTAAAATCCAGATCAATGACACTCTATAGGCACCATAGGACTAGTACAGTAAACGAACCTTACTACCCTTCTCACAGTGGTGCACACAGAATATCGTCACCTCATAAGCTCAATCACCGCCAACACAAATCATCGAAGCCATCACTGACAGCTTACATGTCCATAAAGTCGCGCTACAGATTATCGTAACCGACAATGCAAAAGGGTTCCTTTCCAAACATATGAACAACTCATATTCAGAGTTGGGTATAAAAGTTGTTCCAATAACAACCCACAAACCACAAGAGAACTAGACTAATGAACGCATACATTGCACACTCTTCAACGTTGCTCGCGCGGCCCTTTCACAATCAAACAAACCAGATTAATTTTGGGATACTGCAATAATTGATGCCACGCTCAAATATATCCGTGTTCTGTTTGGTTTTTATCGTGGTACATATTTCAAATTCACCCCTCCAATTTTCACAATACTAACTTTTTTTAGTTCTGGTTTCATGATTCTAGGTATATATATATATATATATATATATATATATGTCATGCTAAATGGTTTTTTATTACGGTTTTTGCAATTCATGATTTTTCTAGTTTGTTTCATGTCTTTTTTTGGTCGCACTTACTTTTTTGCATTTTCCCGTTTACCTTAATAATAAAAATGACCTATATGACATACCTATTATATTTATATATGTTATGTATGTCATATTATATATCCCATCTCTTTTATCAAAAACGATGCGATAAGGATATATGGGACATATAATATGACATATATAATATATGTTATATAATATGCTATATTATATATTCATTATTTTATATTTTTGTACCCATACGCACCGCATCCCAGTGATATCCGCAATATACATACCCACATTTCTGATATATTATTGATAAATTATCGTAGTATACGGTCATTTTAACTGCATATCCCGGATGTCCGTTGGATGTCACATTCAATTTATCTTCCATGAAATGTAGATTTTGTAATGACTACATTCATCCGAACTGCGAATATCGCAGTTCGGATTAATGACCCCATTCAGTTTCCATTCGGTAATCGTAGAATCGTTAGATAACACCTACGTGTGACTTTCAACGTTTCCAGTTCGTACGGAGATTTCTCTTGCAATTTATTCCGTTTAACACAGTTCAGTATGAATGTACACTACATACATTATTCAACAATTGTAGTTTTTGGTGCCGTGTCATCCCACCGGATATCCACCTGCCGAAGTTATTGGGCATAACAAACTACGAAAAATCTACAGAACATGAAAATGTTTTTAAATTTGTCATACTAATAATCTCTAAATAGTGAATGGACCATGAATGTGTCATACATGCAAAATCCAAATTGTGAAGAGAATGTAAATGTTCCATACAACTAATCTACAAATACTGTATGGAACATGAATGTCCCATACAAATAATTTACAAATTTGCAGGGGCCATGAATGTGTCATATAAAAAATCTACAGATACTGTAGATTGCTCAAATACACACTGCCATCACCTTTCAAACGATAAACTGTATAGTGTATGTGAGGATTTACCCCAACTGCGCCATTTGAAATGGGAATTTCATTTCCGAAAACACAGCCACTACGCTCCCCCACACCTCTCCTCATATTCTTTCAACCCAAACATCAAACACTTCGAGCTTCTGCAACACCTATTGCGCTACATTGAACGAACCAAAACCCATCGTATTCTATAATCGACAACCATTGATGCCACGCCAATCGCATCCTAAGACGACTAGGACTGCGCTAATTCATTCAGCAGATATAACCATAAAGGTGCTATGTATGCCAGTTTCGGTGCGCCAATATCATGGAACTCCAAGAAACAAAATACAACTTCCCTGAGGACATGAGAAGCGGAGTATCTCGCAGCCTCCCATGCCCTCCAAGAGACTCTCAGACTTCCTCGCATGCTCTTGGATCTCCTATCAAACTGCACCGACAAACCTGCACTGTTCAATGTTTAAAACGCAGCCGCAATCAAAATAGCCTACTATAATGGTAAGACGAAAAGGCGAGACATATTGACATCCTGGCACATAACTTACAACAAGCGCAACAACAAGCCAGATTAAAAATACAGCACATATCCTTAGCCATCAACTCTGTCTAAATCCTCACAAAACCGCTATTACCTTACACACATAACCGCCAATAGAAACTTAACTCTACATATGCCATTCCAAGCGACCCGCAGAAACACTCGGGGATGGCAGTGAGCCACGATACAAGTGCTTCATGATGGCTGGTTTTTGCTCCTGTGTTCCCTCCACAAGTGACAGCTTAGGTACAAGCAAGCAGGAGTCCTCCCCCTATATATTTAGTAACGACAACTTCGTGGAGTCGGTTGTTTTCATGCGGTTCTCCTTCTGACTTCATTATGTAAATCAACTTCGACCGCCATTATTTCTTCGATACGTTGCCCCCGTGTTTTGAAAAGAATCATCCAAGTGTCAACCATGGAGGACCATACTGATGTAGACTTAAGAGGACGGGGAACAACCCATAATTATAAGAACTCGAATTTATTGGACTGATACTATAAAAGTCTACAAGAAACACTAGACAATACGGAATGTGTCGAATTTTCGGTTTAATTCCAACATATATAAAGGTTTGGTTGGACTATGGTATGTAAGTGATGTATAGTATTTGTTTAAAATGACCATGTAGTAAATTGAGTATGAAATAATTGTCAGAGTAACACATGAAGTTGTCTGCATGCTTGTTGGAGGAAAACTGATATAATTGAAGATTAATAAAGAACTGGTTGGGAGTGGTAGATGGGGGAAGGATCCCATGCGTAGACTATATTGGCTTCAATGGGCAGAACAGACATTTTGAGAGATATACAGTGACAGTAGCGGTGAGAAACGTCTTCATGTCTAACAGATAATACATTTTCGCGTTAAAGTCTCAGGTCCATGAAATGATAGTAAGCTTCTTTCTATTTCCGGATTGCCTTTCCAAATGTTTCACATGAAATAATACCGCCTATATTTGCAATTATTACAGAAAGTGTATTTAATTTATATTGGACGCAAGGTAGGGAAATAGTTAAATGGAAGAAAATGAATGAGGGGAATTATGGAGGGTGAAGAAATGGATTCTCTTCACTTGATTCTGCAAAAGATTGTTTCGACGGAATTACAATCTGAAGAGTGGTTAATAAGATCTCTGGAAGCACCCTTTGGCTGCCTTTCTATTTCAATTTCTCCGGATAGTGCAAAACAAATTCGCTTATGTTCGGTGTTCGTATGCCTTCCGAATTCACTACCACGATTGGTAGAGGACTCAACAAAATGTGAACCACATACAAAAAACATGAAATAAACATCATGGTATGGCTAAAGAATTTGTTCAGTAGTAAGACATTTGTTTGTATTACTGCCAAAGAGAGCAGACAGACATTTATCGTACCACCAGTAAACAGCGCTAGTAGAAGATATCCAGATATAATGTAAAAAATGCTAACAGCGTTACTTAACTTTTGCCATTTGTAATTTTACTGCATTAATGTGGAGATTTATCACTGCTATATGGCATATAGTTCGGCTAAGACAGAGATGCATTTTTGGTGATCATTTATGCTCACACTTCGTTGTTAAAAATTATATTCACATATTGTGAGAGAGGGTGCTAGAAAATGTCAAAATAAAGGATTGTTGTCTGATGAGTTCAGACTATTTATTCAGTATCACCGTTAAGCAGAATATTTATACGCAATAAAATGCACATCTCTTCAGGGAAATTAATGATGATCATAATACTTGTGCGTCATCATAATTGACAAGTAATATGACGCAAGAAAACAAAGACCTCTGGGACTAAATAAATGATTACCACAATAACTGTGCGTCATCATAATTGGCAAGTAAATATTTCAGCAGGTCTTTTTAAAACTAACTTAGTTTCAGAAACCTGCTGGAATATTGACTTGAAGACTAAAATAATTAATTAAATGCTTCATTTAAGCAGTAGAAAACATTAGTTGACCAGAAAGGACGTATATGTCTGGGATACGTACAGTACGTGTAAGTGGCTTACAATTCCACATGCCCCTTCAACGACTGATTTTCTAAATGATGTATGACACGCTCAACAACTGGAGATGATGTTTCCAGAGATCCCCACTTAGAATCTTGGTTAGTGAATCAACCTTGTTCTCAGTGGTAGGAACGTAAAGCACCTGGACCCATTTTTCTTCGACCATACCTCTAACGTAGTGATATTTTAATGAAACATACTTTACACGGCGGAGACCTTGTACGATAGGTCCAGCTTATGGTTCCCAAATTATCTTTAAAGACAGTTGTTGCTTCTTGCTGACGAATGTCCAATTCCTTCAGTATCTTGCGAACCCAGACAACCTCGCTTACACAAGGCGATGGCACCACAAATTCAGCCTCTGTAGTAGAAAGAGCCGTTGCTGTCTGTAATTTTGAAGACCAAATTATCGGGGCACTATTAAAAGCAACCAAAAATCCAGATGTTAACTTGCGGTGAGACTCATCCCTTACCCAAACAACGTCACTCTAAGCTAAAAATTCAGATTGGGGTTTCAATTTAGGAATAAATATTCCAAATTCAGTGCTCCCTTTTAAATAGCGGAGGAGATATTTCATAGCTTTCCAGTGACTGGGTTCTGGGTCACTCTACAATTTTCCCAACATGGATACAGCACCAGAAATATTCGGCTTCGTTCGCGTAGATAAATTCAGTAGAGGTGCCAACAATTGACGATACGGGATGTTGCTCATTTAGTTCTTCTCGTATTCCGTCGTTGAAGAATGTGGTAGAGATAAACTATGTGATATTGGCAAAGGTGATTTCGTCCGCTTGTGAGTTTGCATATTTGATGCTGTAATTATCTACTTACAGTATGCACTTTGTAACATTCCAAGACCATTTTGGCCTCGCTCAATCTTGATTCCAAGGCAGAATCTACATTTTCCAAGGTCCGATACTGACAGTTGTTTTTCGATAAGCTTCTTTGCACTTGAAATCCTCTTTTTGCTACGGATAATGAGGAGAGGTCATCTACGTATGAAATGATGTAGGCCGGTGTTGACTGAGTGCATTCAGGAATTGGATAAATTTATAAATTTACAAATTGGGCCAATCAGATTCGATTATTTCATTGCAAGTAGGCGGAAAGTTTGTAAATTTGTTGGAGGGGCATTTCAGATTTACAAATTGAAATTTGGGTTAGTGTCAAGCCGTTATCCTCTTGCAAGGGCGCGAACAGTTTTATTTTTGGGCGCGGACAGTTTTTTTTGTTGCAAGGAGGCGGATATTTCTTTTTTATAAATCTGGTAAGCGGACGAAAGGGGTGTTTCAAAGTAACAAATTAGAATTTGGGTTGTTGTCAATTCGTTATTCTCTGTCAAACTTCCATCTCTGTTGATATAGCAAGTTAACAGAACATGAACCGCCGTCACCTAATACCTGTCGGGGGTGCTGCTGCGGAAGTATCGGTAGCTGTAGCAACAATCGTCTGTCGCAGACGAAAAAAGTTGCGAGAAGAGGCGCAAATACGAAAGCGGCAACCGAGGTACCGCCGCGTGGCGCTTTTGAAGCCAATATCTTCCACAGCAACCACGCCATGGAGACAATTAGTGTCCTGTGGTACATCTTCTGACTTTATCATATCATTAAACTTCGACAGATATGTAATTTTTTGATGTCCTTCTACCGTTATTTTGTGCAACATATACCTCTCGTGAACTACGGTAGTCCATATCGTACAGGACCGAAGGTGCGAGGGCACCGCCAGACTGTTGATACTACAGACCTTCTTGGACTTGTGCTGTGATATCTGAAGACAAGTGGACGCAATATACAGCGTGCTCTATATTTGGGTTGGTACCAACCTCTCTAAACGTTTGGGAAGACTACGCCATGGCGGTTATGTATCGGGTATGCAAAAAAAGTGGATCAGATGCATTGAAAGTATGTTGGGCCACTCCTGAAGAGATGGAGGCGTCGGCTTCTCTTCTCTAGAACAACAGACCACAAGGAGGTTTACTACGCAATGTGTTCGGTGTAGTGGACGGGGATAGGATGCCTTGCGCAGCGTATATCCAAAATGATGCGCAGAACGCGTTCTACGAAGGGTCACCCCTGTACGGTACACAAGGAATGTTGTGGTAACAAACTTGTTTGTATTCAACTTTAAGGGAGAGGTGATACACGCTGGTATCAACTTCCCGGGGTCATGGCACGATACAAATCTGACATCGTTATCTGGACTTATACATCCTAAGTTGTCTGATGAGATGACGCCCACCGGGTTTGCGATACTGGGGGACAGTGCTTTTGTGGTGGATGCGAGGGTTGCTCGCGGGAAAATTATGCGCGCGCCGAAGAGCAACGAGACTACGGGGATATCAGAGAGCGCGGAGTTGGCCGCGACAGATTTGATCCTTCAGCGTCTGATGCTAAGTGAGCGACAGTCTGCAGAGTGGGGTATAAGGGCTGTGAAAGCTCCATTTGGGCGATGTCGTCTGCCCTTGTCACCCGACAGTGAGAAGCGAAAACGTATGCTCACTGTCTGTGTGTGTCTTCTGAATGCAAGAACCCGCCTCGTAGGACTGAGTCAAATTCGAACTACGTACGCTGGTGAAGAAAGCAACACGTCTCCGTGGATTGGCAGGTTTTTAGAGGAGCAGGAATGAATCTCTTTGTAAAAATACAGTACCGATGTGAGATGAAAAATGGAGGGAAAGTCATGATGGGGGATTCGCGGGTGGACGAGGAGCACCGGAAAAGTCCGCAGGGTACCCAAGCGTAGCGAGGGCGCGCGGAGCGCGCCGAAGGACTTCGGCCGCATCGCAGGAAGCCAGCTCGAGCGGGAAATTTCTTGCTTGTACCAATTATCAGTCACAGGGAGGATCTCCAGGTGTTGGTCGAGGCTTGACGAGCCTCTCCGCGACGACCTAATATGCATTTCCATCATGGCCTTCATTTCCTTTAGAGCCTCAAATTCAGGTGCAAGTTCCGCTCGGACCTCTTCCTTCACAATGCTTTTCACATCCCCCTTCGATAAACTATCACTAATTCCATCGCACTCTGGTCGCCCGATGGGGCTCGTTATCGCACGTGATATGTCCTCAACATGCGATATGAGTTCGTCTTCATTGTTTTCCGCGGAGATACCGGTGCGTCTCACCTTGCGCTTTCTTCTTCATGCCCCAAACGCCTCTTCCCCCGACCTATCTCCACGCGCACGACCTGGTGACACGGTTTCTCTGCTAGAGGAATCAACACCTTCACTTACATTGTCGTCCTCATCAGACACAACGTCCGCCATCTCGTCACCCACAAAAACCGTCTTCACCTTTGCCAATGTGTCGCGAGCTATGTGCTTCGCGCGGCGAACACGCGGAGCGCACGATGGGTCCCCGGTCGGCTTCTTTGTGATCACCAGTTTGTCTAATGTCATGCGAATTTACAGAGACTCACGCCGCGGACGAAACCCCTCCTCACCGTAGTTGTTGAATTGGGTGCTTACAACCGACCAGTCATTTCCACCTATCTTCTATACCTCCTCGATCACGTCCAGTAGTTTGTCGATGTCATCGTCATTGTAGTTGAGCGAGTCGCTTTGCTTCCCGCCTTCTCCTTCGGCGTCTGTGTCGCGCTAGGTTCTATCACATGTTGACTGCGATATCCGTCCCCGTCCGACTGACCAAACACACTGGCGGAAAATTCGGGTTGGGTATCTGCAGGAGTAAAGATGTTCATCGTGCGGTTTGTAGTTCTTGTGTAAATCGAGTTATGGCCTCTACAAAAATATGCTCTCACATTTCATCCTATTGTACATGTTGCTCACATACTTTACGCAGGGAAATTGTCGTCAATTTAGTGGTACTGTTTCGGTTCCCAGAGTAACCCCCGAGTCACCCTGCGGAAAAAACACGTGTACCGTTATAATGTATTTCCTGATGCAGTTCCTTTAAAATCGAATTTTTAAACTGTAACTTAATTTAATTCCTGAATACACCCACTTATCTGTGGAAATATATAAACAATCCACATACATGGAACGGCAAACCCCAATATTGGCCAGTAGTTTCGTGAGGTGTTGATTCCGCAGTTTCAGTGGTTGTCCTAAACCATGTAAGGACTTCGCCGGTTGGACAATTTCTCCGCTTGTGTGGAGAAAGCAGCTTTTGTTTGCAAGGAATGAAGAAGGAGCCCACAAGAGAGGGGGCCGACAAGAAAAGCTACATGATGATTTCAGTAGGAGGAGGATCGCCAAAACACGTTAGTGACAGGTCACTTTACTTAACCTAATGACTCTCGATGACGTAAATGCACAATCTGTTTAAAGATACAGGAGCAGAATACAGATGATTATTTACACGTTGAAACTTGGACGGTCGGGTACAGTAGGCGGAGAAGGACTTTACACGTTGAAACTCAATACAGAAAGGGAACGCTATTTACCGTCAAAACAGTTCTGATTCCACCATTGGGTTGAAAGGTGATGGGTGGAAGGTAACTAACATCGGAACAAACTGACAGTTGGATACGATACACATGTGAAGGATCCGGCAAAAGTGCAATCGCATTCACATGTACTTATGTATTAGGATTCACGAACGGTGGCCGGGAGAAAAGAAAACGAATTAACAATTAATAAACGAAACACGCATCGAAGGGAAAGCATCAATACTTGGTAATCTT
>JAULBU010020857.1:0-19329 GCA_032358235.1 Odonthalia washingtoniensis
AATAAAGGCCGCCGGCCGCTTACTATACAATTAAGCGCTCGGCGGCTGCGGAGAGATCGGGAAAAAGAAGGTACGACACTCAAATTAAAAAACTCACAAAGTTTCAGTTCAAGGACGTTGAGACGAGACGTACCGAAAACGACAGATACGCCACACACAGTCTAGGTTCTGACGTTTTGACAAGGTTAATATTTGAAACTGCGATGATATCAAAGATTCGAAACGAGCAGATGGTGTAAAATTACGTGTAATCGAAGAAAACGATTTGGCAAACTGAAAACATAGCTTTCATCCGGAGTCGTCCTAAATTTTGCAATTCTGCTTATTCCATTATTCATTTCAATCCAGATGCCTCCTTCAATCCATACATTTTTTAATAGCATTTGGTTCCCGGCTGAAGCGGTATGTCAACTTGCTCTACACAAAGGCAGCTCTTCGTTCATATTTAATTTCAATTTCCAGAATGCAAATTCATTCAGTCCATGTCCATTTATTATTTTATAAGTGACGGGTATAATAGCGAACTTCTTGTTGGAAGAAATGAAACAAAAATTCAGCACAACAAGGAACCTCCTCGTACATTGGACAGGACCTGACTCTGTTAATTGAACACGCAGCGTATTGACCAGTCATTCTTCCCTGAATACATTTCTATGACCGCTGCTGACGTGGAGTTTATATTCATTATTAGCACGTCACACAAAGAAGAGGATTTAATTTTGTTTCATATAAATATTAAATTTTATATTATTTAAATTACGAGGTATATCCTTGTTTCTTGAAGTATTTGCAGGACATCTAAATAATAATATCATAAAATTTAAATATTAGTTTTCACTTTGTTTTTCGTTATTTAATGACACATGTGCTTTTACCGCGTAGTCAATTCTCAACCATTTTCGTTCTGCCAACATTCTCTATGAGGCCTCATAGTTAGTTAATCAATTAGTTTTAATTCGTTATCAAAATTTTAAAGTTTTAATTGGTCCCTATATAATTTTCAATTCACAAATCGGTATTCCTTTCGAAGTATCGCTTCGCTCATCACTATCGAGATTCAGCTAATTTTTGGGATTTCTCAGACACGAATCAACATGGAATCGGTACTGAATCTCGTCTTTCGGAACTGCTTTTTTCAAAATGTCTTGTAAAATGCTCTCTGGCTTGTCAGAATTTTTGAAAAAAGACTCTATAGCAACTTTAGAAGAGGTCTTTTGGGCTTTTGTGTCCATTCCAAATATATCATGAGAGAATAAGAGAAGCTTGATAACTTCAAAAATGATCTTCGCAATGTGTTTTTTCTTTTCATTCAACAACGGAATATTGACGTACAAAGTATCCTCAAATCCAATGTGATTTCCATTTGGGAAAACACCGAGACCAGTGAAGCCAGGTTTCTTGGCAAAACGATCAAATAGCATTTCTGTGTCCTTTGCCTTCGCAATCATATCTTTCTCTCCCTGCAAGATAAGCAAAGGAGTTTGATTTTCGAGAATATTTGCATTGATCTCTGTGTGCTTCCCGGTCACCGTTTCCGAAGGATTGTTTACAGGAGTAGGAGCTAAAAGTAAAATGGAAGCAACTTCGTTATGCGGAAGAAAAGGAAGATACATAAGTATAGACTTCGAACCCATGTTATGTCCGAGTAATTGAACAGATGCGGCCCCGGCTTCTTTTACCATTTGTACGGACCTTGCAATATCAATGCACATTGCTGTCGTTAATTTCAGCAGCGGGTTTGAGAACGTTGATTTCGTCTCAACCATCTGCCATGGAAAAAGAACATCAAGTATGGATGCGCGAGGCGCAATGACGACGTAGCCGAGGGCAACCAATCTTTGGAGAGTAGATGCATAGTTTTCTGGTTGTTGAGTAAATCCATGTGCAAAAATGATGACGTTCGCATTTTGAAGCCATTTCGTTCTTCGTTCGTCCAGTAAGTCAGGTACACCCATCGCAAGTGCAGTAGAATCCCTTCGGGCCCAGAGATTATCGAGCAATTTTACTGGCGTAGAAGGGAGATCAATTTCAGCACGAGCCACTTCAAGTGTTTCATCATATGTTTTCGGTCTGTCCCAGGAATTCCGTATTGATTTTCCTGTCTTCTCCACAAACAAATTTGTTTTGACTGAATGGAGATATGGTGAGTTGGAAACGCATCGCACTTTTTGGCTGTGAAAGATTGAGCACCTGCTCTGTTGATGGGCAATACAGGTTGCTCTTTCAAAGCTCAGTGTCAATGGCCGAGGAAATTTAGCTGCCACTGTAAACAAGATTGTTTGCATCTTAAAAGATTGTTACAGGTACTTCTGATTTAAAAGGGTTGGGGTTTGGGTAAGGGCTTGAGTATTGGGGTAGGGAGAGAATATTAGAAGAAGATATGGAGAAAAAAATTTGATTTAATGCTCTTTTTAATACTTTTACTCTCAGAAAGTGACATAATCACAAAATTGTTATTGGTCAGTAAAGTACCATTTTTAAATGTATAATACTTCATTAAAATGAACTATTGTAGATGACTAAATAATTAAGGGAATTAAATTTGGAAATGGATTAGCCAATGAAATGACATATAGAAATGTAGTCGCAACTGCTTTATTGTAGTGACGGTGTCGAACTACATTTAAAAATTTTCATTGGTCACAAACAGCGTAATGTTTAATGTTTACAGTGATATGTCAAAATTTAGCAATTACGGTTATGTTACATGCGTGACTGAAGGACTGAAGGGTTGATATTATCACACGTGCATAAAATTGGCATAATAATATTGCATAATAATATAAAGAAATTCCTAATATTAAATATTATTTAATTAAATAATAAAATCATAAAATTATTTAAATCAGTGCATTATTGTAGAGTGAATTCACTTAGTAAATGAGATAAAAAATGTGACAGGTTTTATATAATTTGAGAAGTCATTTTTTTAATGAAATTTGATTTTTGGATTATTGTAAAACCGAAATTCACTTCATAGTTCACTCAACTGTTTTACATAAAAAAAAATCACGTGCTTTTCGATGACATTTTTGCCTCCGGAAGAGTGATAAATCATCGAAAAGCGCGTGACAAACAGGAATTTTGTGAGAAATAGAGAAATATGAGGCAAACAGACTTCACCGTCAACAAGGTTAAACGTATGAAAGAGTAGATAAAATGCAGGGATGACGAAGACGAATGATTCTAAGAGATGACGTAGGTTTTATTCAAGAGTACGTTGATCCGTTCGGTCACTGTATCACGTTCAACGGAGACAAGAACTTCGTCTCAGTGAACGCTTAAGTAGACACAAAATAAAAGCAAAGACAGGACATGTAGATAAAAGGTTGAAACTAAAACAACACATGCTGATAATTGGCATCTAAAAATACTACAGTAAGGTCCAAGAATAGATAGACGTGATAATAGGTTTCATGTCTATATATAAATGAAAACAGAACAGATCTTAACGTTTCTGGATGATACAACAAAACATAAACAAACACAACAAAAACATGCTCGGCTGGATAAAATCTTACAATATCCAAGAGGTTATTTTCCAAATTTGAAAAGCCCCATTATAAAAGAACCATATAAATTTTCCTAAAAAATTATGAATTAATTGATCATGTCCGTACCGAAATTGACTCCTTCATACAAAACGTTGAATCAAACATTGCTGTCTAAAACATTACAAATTCGACTTCACAAAACAAACAAAAAATGCTTCCAGACAAAATGTATGACTTGAAATATGAAGTGAACAAGCTTGCACTTCTTTTCAAGACAATTCTTTTCATATTACCAGGCTTATTTATTCATAAAACAGAGATTAAAAAAGTCCTACAATCGTCTAAGAATGGGTATTGTACTGAGAATTGATGTAGCAGTACTAATATATCTGAAACAAAAATGTGATAGGTATAGGGGAGATCTAGACAAACTTAAGATTCGAAACCGTCATGTTCAATTAGTTAACTTTAATTTAAATAGCTTTTCAAACGAAGCCTGTGTAAAGCAGTTTCGGGTTTTGCCAAACGAAATAAACAAAGTGGCGCAAGTGATTGACTTCGGGTATGGAAAAACAACGAGATCTAACTACTTATGTGACTACAGTACAGCTTGCTGCATTATACTGCGACGGTTAGCCGCGCCTTGGCGTTCGTTAGACCTCGAACCGATATCTGGCATGTGTATATCGGTTGTATACGAAATATTTTGGGAGGCTATGACGCATTTTATAGAAAATTGGGGCCACGTCTTGTCTACCTTCAGGGCGGATTTAACGATGGAAATAACAGGGCAGTACGCTGAGGGATTAATGGAGCAAGGATCTCCTTTGCCAAAGTGTATGGGATTTATAGACTCCACGAAAATTAAGATGTGCCGACCAGGAGACCCACGTGTCAATCAACGAGCGTGCTACTCGAGTCATAAGCGTTTCCACTGTCTGATTTAACAGACAGTGACAACGCCTGATGGATTAATTTTTAATATGTACGGACCCGAAGCAGGACGACGTCATGCCCTCACAATCTACGGCGAAAGTGGGATGAACACGGTATTACTACAAACACTAAATATAAATGAGGAGCAGTACTATATATATGGTGACCCTGAATATTTACGACGTCCGTGGTTACAAATTGCATTAAGTAGAACATTTAACAAACCGGAACAACGTTTACATTACAAGACGATGAGTGTAGTTTGAGTATCTGTAGAGCACTGATTTAGAGATTTGAAACAATTGTGATCGTCCCAAGATTATAAAATGGTGTTAAAAGTACGGGCGGCATCGATTTAACTCATGTAGAAAGTAGCAGAATTACTTTGGAACTTCAAAGTGTGCTTGAAGCACGGAGGGCAAGTTCAAACTAAATTTGATGTAGATCCACCTATCATCCATCGTCGCTTGCCAAAAAACGCTGGACACTGGTAACTAAAGATTTGTTTACATACTTAAAATTGTTCTATTTTTTGCCAATTATTTTGACAAAGCAAGTAAAAGACCAGACATGTCTTTTTGTTCATTAATTGACAGTTTACGCTCTTCAGATTCGAGAATAAGGCGTCTTTCTGCAAACTGAAATCGTTTCTCTTCCGGCTGTAAGCGACGTTCGTTTTACTCTTGATCCAGAATTAAACGGTCGCTAGTATTCTTGTCTGTATCCTTTTGAAACTTTATGCGTTCTTCATCCATATTTATACCCTTCTACTCATACTATGGCATTCGTTTGATATGGTCATCTAATAACCGACGGTCCTCTTCATCTGATTCAAATTGACGGCGCCGAGAAGAGCCCACTATTGAGTTTGTTGAAGACGGCGGTGTTATTTGCACTTCATTGTTTGTTACAATGGCACCAACGGCCCTATCACGTATTTCATCCCCGGCATCCTGCGGTCGTCTATGCATTGTTGTTCGTTCCTCTAGTTCTGTCGTTCTTTCTTCTTATTTCTCATCCACCGCGAGAAAAATGTAGTCTAAAAGCGCCTCGCGCTCTCCCCTGATTTCCACGATCCCAAAAGCCGACTCGTTTACTTTCTTTGATGTTCTATGATCAGCCACAACCTTTTTGAACCTATTATTAAATGATATATATGTCGGCTACGTCGTCGATAACCAATACTCAGTAAGCACCTGTGCAATGAATTGAGCTAAAACTTCTTCGAACCTATTCTGAGCTTCCCCATGTCGCGCGATATGTGCCTCATTGAATGCTACAGATTTCAATAGTACTATGTCCCACGCGCCATTGAATCGCAGACGCTTTTCCCTGATCAGTTCAGTCACAGGAAGTCTCATCTGTCCCCTCATTATCAAATAAGTCCCAGTTTTCCCTACAGGTTCTCTCGTTATATTCGCCGAGAGGACATTTTCCGACTTCCAAGCTATTGCAGAATTATATTCCCCTTCCATCATATATATTTTTTTGTGGTGACGGTGAGGTTGGGTGAGGTTTTTTAATATATTAATATTTGTTAATGATTCAATGTCGGAGACGGTGACTTTTGTTTAATTTTGTTATTGAAGACGGTGACTAGACGGTGACTTTTGTTTAATTATTATTATTAATGATTTAGTGTCGGTGATGGTGACGATGAATTTTGTTTTATTATTATTATTATTGTTTTGGTGTCGGTGACAGTGACTTTTTGTTTTTGTGGTTGGGATTATTATTATCATTGTTTCGAAATCGGTAACGGTGACGGTGACGTTTTGTTTTAGTGGTTGGGATTATTTTGTTATTATTGTTATTGTTTCGATGTCGGCGACGGTGACGGAGACTTTTTTTATTGTTTTTGTGGTTAGGATTATATTGTTATTATTATGATTGTTTCGAAGTCGGTGACGGTTACTTTTGTTTAATTATTACATTAATATTTCGGTGACGATGACGTGTTGTGTTTGTGGTTGGGATTACCTTCTTATTATTATTAATGTTTCGGTGGCGGTGACGTTGACGGTGACGTTTTGTTTTTGTGGTTGGGATTATTTGGTTTTTACGTGTTCACCGTGAGGTTTGGTGAGCTATATTATTTTTGTGGCGATGGTGAGGTTGTTTTTGTTTCGCTCACGCCGACGTTTTCGGTATTATATTTGTTGCAGTTGAATTTTCACAGGGAGGGAGGCACTTCGTGTTTGAAAAGCCGAACGACAAATGGCGTGACCGGAGGGTTTTTTGTGTTTCGGTTTGAGTTTACAAAACACGAATTGTTTTTACATGAGGTCCATTTCTATTGGCTTTCAAAAGGCATTTAAAAGTCACTTACTTCCATTTTAGGACGTGAAATGAGAAGTGAATTTTTGTATTCTTCACTTAGAATTTACAAGTGTACGACCGGTTAGGTATCTCACAAAGTCGTAAATTTTTTTTACCACTACAATAATCTACTAAGATGTCAAATTGTATGAAACACGCGTCACTGAAGGGTTGGGTGCATCCCGAAAAAATGAAGAAGACTGACACTCGTCTCAGTCATAATATTATAAAACTGGTACCCGTCTCAGATTTAAAAAAATGAAAAATTCTTATTCGTCTCAGTCGGAAGAGTAATCGTCGTTCAGGTATGATACCAGGGTATCACCATCGCCATCATCGCAGCTCTTTTGACAATAACTACCGTGGCAGTTGTTATACCACTGCCAAACCGAAATTAGTAATCCAATCGACATCGACATCATCCACACGACCACAGGAAAGGAATTCTTCACCCTATTTCAGGCTTCAGTACGACTGCCTAGTGCCAAATCTTGTCTTGCGGGTCTTCGTCAAATTTTATTGTGACAATATATTTAGACGGCAATGCTGCTTTAACTGTTCAATGGTAGAAGCGATCGCATAGGAAGCGACTGGCATATGAAGCTTTTGCAAATGCAGCGGCTATAAAGGAGGTGTCGGAATGGATAAGGACATACCTAACGGCAGGGATGGGATGGATGAAACAGGATGGTACAGTCAATGACCGGATGAACAATTTGCTGGGTGAGCTTCCAGTTGAAGGAGCAGGAGCCATGCGCAGTACTTTACGTGGTATTTGTGGGTGATACAGGTAGATGACCTCTACAGAGTGTTACATTGTACCATGCTGTGTTCCCCTCTTCTTTCTGTGACGTGCTAATACTGAAGACAAACTACAAGTCAGCAGCGGTCATAGAAATGTATTCAAGGAAAAATGACTGGTCAATCCGCTGCGTGTTCAATTAACAGAGTCAGGACCTGTCCAATGTACGGGGAATTTCCTTGTTGTGCTGAATTTTTGTTTCATTTCTTCCAACAAGAAGTTCGTTATTATATACGTCACTTATAAAATAGTAAATGGACATGGGCTGAACTAAGTTGCATTCTGGAAATGGAGATTAAAGATGGACGAATAGTTTCCTTCGTGTAGAACAAGTTGACATAGCGCTTGTGAAACAGTTGAAAAGATGTAATGAAACAGTTGAAAAGATGTTCACGTAAAGATCGGATAGTTTTTATGTTTTATTCCAATCTATCTATTCCTTCCGTCTTTATATAGAAAAATCGCTCTCCACGAAATATTGTAAGTAATGCATATTTCGTCTTCCACGAATTTTGGAATTGCCTTCCACGGAATACTGTAAACAATACATTTATCGTAAGGTAAAATGATAGTGCAAAAATAAAATGTGCTGCAGTATAATTTGAAAATACTAAATAAATGCAATTCTTGTTGCACTATCATCACCTTCTTCTGTTGACGACCGCGTCAATGGAAATGATGCAATATTTTGTATTATTGGATGTATTTCCGAAATACCTTTGTCGTGGTCTTATCCTCGTCTACAAAATCGTTAGTATGTTGCCACTCCGATTCGTTTCGGGGAGCGCCCTTTATGAAAGTCGGAAATTGGTAATGTTTTCCTCGTTTTCTGTGTGATAGTATCTCCACTACAATATATTCCATTACTCCATCTGGGGCCACTATCGGTACAGGAAGTGGTTCGAATTGAGCTCTGAGAGCCTTCGGTTGAAAATTGTATGGCCGTGAATGTTTGACATGAACGACAGGATGAATTATGGATTTATGCGGGAGATGGAGACGAAGGGCATGTCGACCTATAAGCTCCTTAATTTTAAACCGCCCAAACCGTTTTGCTCCTAGCTTGTTATATTTCAAGATCTTAGAAACGACGTTCTTGAACAATACCTTGTCCAACCATACTAAATCCCCGGCTTTGTATGGATGAGGCTGTGATTTTCGCGCACTATAAGCACTTTGCCTCGCCTTAGAAAGTTGATGACAGAATGTTGCATCCCGCATCATTTCCTCTGTTCTCTTCTTAAATTAATTGATCTATTCAATCCTCGATTTCTGTGGATTCAACATATCTACTGGAGCTTTTGGTTTGAAATCTAAGTCAACTTCGAATGGTGATACTACGAGATCCTTCGTGATTGCTGAATTATATGCAAATTCAGCTGCTGGTAGTTGGTCATCCCTGTCTTTCTGGTTCAGTACACAGTAGCATCATAAATAAGTTTCCACCATTCTATTCATAACTTCAGAAAGCCCATCAATTTTGGGGCTGATGACTGGTTGACATACGTAACCTTACCCCACACATCGATAAAAGCCCTGACCAAAAGTTTGACGAAAAATTCGGATCTCGGTTGCTCAATATGTCATCCGGGAGCCCATGTATCTTAAACATGTTACCAATGAATTATTTAGCACAATCTTCGGCGGTATCATCCACGCAACAAGGAATGAAGTGTATCCTTCTTGAAAGTAGGTCGACCCAGGTCGTAATTGCATCAAAAACCCCTGATATGTTTGGTAACTGTACGATAAAATCGATGGATTAGAACCCCATCACCGTTTGGGGTTCTGTAAGGGTTGTGGAACCCCGAACCGCTTCTCATTACATATTTTTGTTGTTGGAAAACTATGCACCACTCACAATACTTATTCAAGTCTCGTGGTTTGTGTTTCCAATGATATATTTCTACACGTCCAAGTGTTTTTGCAAAAGCAAAGTGCCCTGGTACCCTGCAATCATGGGCTAGGTTAAGTAATTTGCCGACACAGCACCTCGGTACACAAATTCGGTTCCTGTAATGTAGAATCTTTTCTTCAATCCAAAAAGATGGTACCAGACATGAGAACTGATCGTTCTGGGCCTTGTATGTAAGTATTTATCCAGTCATATATCTTAATATGGGACCGAACAATTGATCCTCCAAGTAGTATTTATCAAAATGCACTTCCAATTCGGCTCCAGATACATCAAAATTTCCACAATCGATTTTACCAGACATAACATGGGGTGCTCTAGATAAAACGTCACCAAGGACATGAATCTTACCGGGTCTAAGAGTAAGCTTATTGATACAAGATTGTGAGAATATTTCGAGCCATCTTGTTTCTTCCCGAGATGATTTGGGTTTTGTTCATAAAGTTATTAAGGATTTGTTTTTCTGTGAATATCTTGAACGATGCCCTTCCAGATAGCATCAGAACCGTTCAAGGAAATACACCAACCCTAGTAGTTACCTCTCACCCGTGGTTTATTTCCCCTCCGCATCCGATAATTTGTGGGAATAATATGCAATCACCCGATCTTGTTATTCGTTAGCCAGTGGCATGAAGGTGCCCCCGACAGCTTTTTGAGAAGCATGAACGTGGCATTGAAATGGCCCAGACCAATCTGGAGGAACAATAATAGGGGCTGATGTAAGAGCTCCTTTCAAATACTGAAATGCCAAATCACACGCATCATTCCACATTTGGATACCCATTCTTTTACTAGTCAAAGCAGTAAGCCAACTTGCTTGTGAAGAAAATCCCTTTCTATATCTTCGGAAAAATTGTAGAAGTCCAATAAAACTTCAAAGTTCTGTAAGGGTTTTGGGTGTGGGCCATCCTCTAATCACAACCGCTTTGGCTGGATGAACCATGATTCAGAGCCTTCTGACAATCAATCCCAAAACTTCGGTCTTCTCCATCATGAAAGAGCATTTTTTGTTTCCACGTGAAGTTACTCAGATTTCAGAACCGATAATTATGTTTCTATATGGCTCGAGTGTTCTGCCCCTGTTTTGCTGAAGTTCAATAGGTCCTCCATATACACCACCAATACTACATCAATACAGTCCTGAAATATGATTTTAATGAGCGTTTGGAACGTTGCAGGTGCATTGAAAAGGCCCATTGGTAGGACTAAATATTCAAACTGTCCATATTTTGTCTTAAACGCTGTTTTATAGACATACTATGGATGAAATCGTATCTGATTAAACCCAGTTTTGAGGTCCAGTTTTGAGAAGAATTCTGCCTCCCCCAAACGGTCGAACATCTCATCACATCGTGGCAGTGGGGTATTATTCCTTTTGGTTAGTCTATTCAGTCCTATGTAATCTACAACAGCTCTCAAATCGCTGATTTTCGTCCATATCCGTAGCTATCTCTTACAGTTGTTCCAGGATGCATATTTTCGTAGTGCGTGTAGAGACTGGTGTAGAAAGAGGAATATCAGAAGCGGTGTTGGAGGTGGTACAAAAACCAGGTTCGGTGTATGTCTTGAAATACAAAGATTGGAGGTGTCACGCCGGTTAATCGGTATTTTTGGCAGTTGTACGCGTAGGTAAGTGGCTGAATATACTCGTCCTAATCCCTGCCGTTTTTCGTAACGTAGTGGCGTAGACGATTAGAAAGTGTCCTCTTATACTTTTCATATTCTCCATTGGTATGCGGGTGGAAGACTGCAGTAAACAGTTGTTTAATTCCAAGAGCTGAACTGACCGTAGAGAAAAATTTAGAAATGAAGTTGGAGTCGTTGTCGGATAAAATTTAATCGGGGATGCAAAAGTTGTAGATTCAGTGAGTGAGGAATGCGCAGAACGTTACGGAAGCTGTCTGTTTGACAAGAGGAATGGCTTTAGTGAGCTCACTGTACAGATAGTTTATGACCAGGAAGAAGAGATTTCATGGTGCGGTTTTGGGTAGTGCACTAAGAATTCCCATTGCCAAAACTTCGAGTGGGCAGTTCGGTTGAAATTGCTTGAGATGTTGCTGATGTTGGTGTGGCTAGAGGTGTACCTTAGAACAAGATCTACATTCTGTTACCGTGCGATTGACATCGTTGCGCATATTTCGCCAATAAAAATGACGGCGTGGGGTATCATACATGCGGTTAACGCCAGGGTGTCCAGCGGGTATTAAATAATGGGAAAGGTATAGAAATAAACCAAGCAAAGTATGAGGGATAAAGGTTTGAACAGCGCCGTCAATTTTAGACCGGCATACCAATAATCCGTATCGTTTTTTCAAAATACCGAGTCGGTCTTTTCTATTATGTTGCGGAATCGCTTGCATTCCGTATCGTTAGTTTTAGTGGAGGACTTCAAAATCAAACTCCATGAGACTAAGGAGCCATCGTTGAATACATCCAGTTGCGGCTGAGAGTGTCATGATCCAGCGAAGGTAGTCATGGTTCGTACGGATAGCAAAGTGAGTGTTGTCGAGGTAGAGTAGTAGGAAAATCACGGCCCATACGATAGCAAAGGACGCACGGTGCATTTTGTCATACTTCCTTTTGGCGTTGTTGAGAGTTCGGGACGAATAACCAATAGGTTTAACCGTATTATATTCATGTTTTTCTTGCATCAATACGCAACTGACTTTGTTATCGCACACATACATATCAACGGTAAAGGAAGCGCCAACTCGAGGTAGGGCCAGTACTGGAGGAGTGTGAAGCTTTCCTTTGAGATTGGCGAACGCCTTCATTTTATAATTGGTTAAAGTTGGGAATTAAGTCTGTTCCATCTTTCTTAGCATGTGCGTAAAGGGGAAGCCAGTAGAACTAAATTCGGTACGAAACTGCGATAAACATTTCAGAGTCCAAGGAAACTACGCAGTTGAGTGACCGTTTTTGGTAGTTGCATTCATTTTATAGCCTGAATCGGTTTGGAGGACACACTTAGTTTGCCGGGACGGATTACATGGTGGAGATATTCGACTGATTCCTGGAGAAATAATGATATATTCAGGTTGCTAGATAGTCCGGCATCGGATAGAAAACATAGTAAAGCTTTTGTTATATGAGTGAGAGTGACTCTGTATGCCAGCAGAAAAGATGATAATATCATCCAGGTAGACAAAATCTGATTGCCAGCGGACGGAAGAAAGAATGATATCGATAGTGCGATTCAACTTATTAGGTACATTATTAAATTGGAAAGGCATTTTCTCAAAGAGGTAGAGACCTTGATGGCTGACAAATGCTGTCTTGTCGTGATCCGATTTGGCGACAGGAATTTTCCAGTAGCCAGTTGCTGTCTATAGTGCGAAATACTTTGGCCTCCCAGAGGTAATCGATACATTTGACAATCCTCTGAATGGGGTAAGCATCTCTAACCGTCACAGAATTTAATCGACGATAATCGATAAAGAGCCATATAGAGCCGTACTTTTTAGGTGCAAATGTAACTGGGGATATCCATTCGGTATTCGCTGGTTCTATGATGTAGGTCTTGGGCATCCGCGCAACTTCCGTCCATTGAGGTTTGCGTTGAGCAGGTACGACTCGATATGTTTTTTTTAGATTTTTTTAGATTAGAAAACTGTGTTTCGAGTCAGGCTGAACCTTTGTCTCATTTTCAGATGATTTGATTTGCCCAAGGCGGCAATTCAACATGGGATGGACCTGTATTATAAACCATTGATACGTTTAACCAGTGCTTAAACGGTTCAATGGCTTCTAATAGATCAGATCGAGGCGGCTTGAGGCGTTCGCTTACCTGGATGTGGGATTGACAATCGAAACATTGGAAATACTCGTATGTCTTTCAGATTGCGGTATGCATGTCAAACATGGACTGCCTTGGTTTAGTAGAGACAGAGGAGTCCGTCAAACGTACTTCCTGCAATGACTCAGACCAGGACGTGTAGTGGCGTTCCGTATAGACATTTTCAGTATCCAGAAGCCTGATGACGTACGTAAGGGGACCGAAAGCTATCGCGATTTTGGTATGCTTTTGAAGCATCGCTGGGGCGCAAGAGAGGTTTCATACTGTAATGTAGAACGGGTGGTGTGGGCTGATCTAGGTTATACCGTTGGAGGCTATGACCAATATTTTCTCTGCAAAGGATGGTAGGGAATGAATAGACGCCAAACCTGAAAAACCGGATCGGAAGGGAATATCAGATTGGTGATGAGGTTAAATCCTCAACTGGCGTACCAATTTAATGGTCCGGCAGATATCGGTTTCTTCGTCGTCGGTGGTGATCGTTGAGGCAACAGCGGTATTAACGGTATCCGGCGTGGCGTTAACTAGTAAAACTGGTACCGGTTCGGAGTGGTACGATATAATCGTCTGGGCTTCGCAGTATATGTGACGAATGAACCAATCAGTGGAAAGCTGTGCCAAGGAGAAGTGGAACGGGAAGGTTTTGAATCACACCGAACCACTCTCAGACAAGAAAATTACCAATGCGGTATGAATAGCATAATAATGCCGATGAAGGACAGAATTATGTTCCCTGCGGTTTGTAGCATCCGGTTCGGTGCGGGTTGGATAAAGTCTTTCCAAGCCGGTTCTATCTGATTGAGAGGGATTCGATTCGGACCAGCACCAGTATCGATAACCGCACGGACTGTTGGATGTTAAGTAGACGTATCGCCCATAGTGAGCCGCACTTTATAGTTTCCGTGGATCAAAATAGACCCCGAATAGGTAAAGGGGCCTATACTTGAATATGGATAAGTAGATGGCGCGCAAAACTGATGCAGTTGAGCCCAGGAAAGATCGGGAGGTGGAGGTTAGGACTTTCGGGCGGTGGGTCAGGCTGTGAAAGCAGTATGAAGTCGGTTGCATAGGAGAAACCTCTAATTGTTTCCGGATTTACGATGTGCTTATGCGATGGTAGACGGGTGTAAGGCCAGATTACGGAGGTTTGGGAAGTTTACCGACAATGAAGAGTATTACGACGGTAAGTATTATCTTGGGAAGACCGAGAGTTGACGTTCCGTTTGAGACTGTATGTCAAGGATGTACCTGTAGCGAGAAAAGAACACTTAGAGACGTGACGTGGATGTCCTTTTCAGATCAAATCAATCAGTATGGCCCCTTGTACATAAAGGATGTGTTGGTGAAGTTGTCCTGAATCAAAAGTGCTGTGAAGACTTTAGAGAGGGTCGCTTTGTTAGGTTACATAACCGTAATTGATGAGATTCCTTGGGACGTTAATGTTGTTGTCTCCGTATAAACCGGAGTTGGAAGTATGGAGTTAGCCGGAAACAGACGTGCGAGTGAGTGCGGTCGACGGGCTAATACATGAATGTTGGCAGGTTGGTGTTCCGAACGGTAAGAGCTCTTGACGTGTCGAAGATTTTTGTAGATTCCCCAGAGGAATATCTACATCACGCGTTCCGGAGTGAAGATGTTATCGCAGCGGAATGACTTATGTTCTAAATTTGCAGTGTAGTCAGTGTCAGATTCTATTTGTCCTTGACGTCAATATACAACGTCCGATTCGGCGGCAGGGAGGATGTCTTCTGACGCGTAGGTCCGTAGGAAATTGTCCACGACAAAAGCGTAATTGGACAGATTAGTCGTTTGATCGGTTGTGCCTTGTGCGCCGGTTTCCAAACGGTAAATTATCCCGTTCGGAGCCACGAAGGTAGCTTGGGATTAGCCACATGGCGGCCGCTTCGTGGAGGCGCATCGAATCTTATTCCGCACGGAATCGGTTGAGGATTTGCATGATCCGTATCGGGTCTTTGCCATAGAAGTGATGACTCGCAATCTGACTCTGCATACGACGAGTGTGTGTGTGCTTGTTTTATGCCACCTGGTAGTCATATAGAGGAGAAAAAATGATTTGGAGATACGATAGGAAGTCGAGAGCGATTGAAAAAATTGTGCTTACAAGGGGGATGATGTCGGTCTTGGAGATATTGATTTCAACAGGTTCATCTGGGCAGTGGTATTAGCTCGGAGATTGTACAATGGGGATGATACAGGAAGCCTTCCGCTGTGAATCGAACTATCCGTAAGACGTAATAGGTCTCGTCGAATTCATTGGAAGGTTCCCTTGGACTGTACATGGGAAGTATACGTTTGCCGCGCTGGTGAGCTTTGTGCTGGGGTTGCTGAGCGTATTGGTGCCGTTGTTTTGTAGTCCAATTTCCGTGATTCGGTGATTAATGTGTCTTTTATAAATCTGAGGATCTTTGACAAGACCAGGGGCTTGAGGGAAATGGTGTCACATACTTGATTCACCTCTCCATCAGTAAAATCCGTATCGATGATGAATATTGCCTTAAAATCTGATAATGTGTCGTGGAGTGTCTGCTTTTAGCGACCCGAGTAGTTCAGATGCTCAGACAGTTGGCTAAACGTGGTATTAATCGGCTCTATTGCGGCTTGGATGGATGACGTGATCAGGTCTTCAGAACGGCGTGAGAAAGTGCCCTCCCATTTGTTGAAGGTTATTGTTGCTTCCACACGAATTATGGTGTCCATTTCTGCACGGCTGTAGGTTTTGGTGTTGAAAGGAGGGGATAAATTGTGCACAGGCTTCGGTCGGAGGTCAGAGTCCAGAGCGTCCATGTCGATTAATACTGGGAGTTAAAATGCTGAGGCATACTCCCGGTGTTGAGGGAATGGGGGACCATGCTCAGAGGGTAGTGGTGAAAATTCTGCTGACGTTTCTTGGTTGGTATTTCCTTGAGACAAGCGTAAGTTGGCGATATATTGTTTAGATGTTTTAACTTTTACGATGACGCAGGTCGGGCGATATTGCGTGGTTCCAACTGAATGCGTTCCGGAGTTAGTGATGTGATTCGAGAAGTTTGGGCGTCCATATTTTTCTGATGCGTTGTCGGTGCTTGAAGATGAAATGCTGAAGAAAGTACCTCATTATCGGTAGATGACGGAGCTGCGCGAAGTTTGATATCCGTTACAGTTTTTTGCGGTGGTTTGTTGCTACCAGTCCGGGAAACTATCGAGGCAACGGCCTTTAAAAATCGAAGGGGGTCATATCCAGGGTATGAGCTGATTGGCGTCGGAGGGGAATTTGAAGCAGTTGGCGGACAAAAATCTTGTTGGTGAGGGGACGTTTTTGCAGCATCGGTGCGCAATACGCGGTCGGGGTTAGATGTAGGTGTCATGAGGGTCGCATTAAGAGCTCGAGTTGTAGGCCCAAACGGTGAAGGTGAGTGGTTATACATAACGCGCTGATGTATCGCGATTCAATTGAAGCCATGAAAAAAGTATAGTGCTGATCTTGATCGAAATGGATCTCGGTTGATAGTGCATATTTTGACGGAGATCGTCGGTTGAAGTGGTTCCGGGCACGTCAGTCTGTTTCTGGGAGACAACTGAAAAGTGACCAAATAAAGGTGGTCTGAGACAACGAGAACTGCAAAATGAGTGTTAGGCGTGTCTTTATTGATAGAGAACGTGAAGGCGTTTTAGTGAAGGTCTGATATGCGAAGCTACCTTTGAATGGTTCAGCGTCTCCTGGTATGTGTCGGGGAAGCCTCTTGTCGGCTTCTCAGGTGCGTGTTCGGACTGCAGTGAGAGTTTATGAAACAAGTGTTGACGTGTGCAGCTGTGTTGGCACAGATGCAGTACGTATCGCGTGATACACTACAGCATACCAATTTTATGTTCTCTCACTCTTTGAGGTGCAGCAGTCAAGTTTTGTAATTTGTTTCCCATTTTACACTCGTCGGGAACCGTTTTGTGAATTGCTGTTGATTGTAGGAAAGTGATCTTGAAATGGAAATTGTTCTGTGTCATGTAAATTAGAGGGGTAATTGAGAAAAGATATTTTTTGTGATGTGACGGATAATGTGTGGATATTCTGTGTGACAATGTCACACAGGTCGCCCTATTCCGTAGGAGCTATGTAAGGTCATGTATAGTGTACGTGTTTGTTTTTGTGAAGCTTTTTATATTGGACTGTAATTACAGCAGTAGAGGGTGAACTAGTTCAATGAAATTGCAAAAAAAACCTCGTACAAAATGTATCATTGTTCTTTTTCTATGAGGGATTTTTCATTCTGTTTTTCCGTTTAAATGAGATGTTTTTAACTGGAACCAGCGTCTCAATCTCTTAGATGAGAGAAGTACACCACAACCAACAGTCTCATAACAGTCAACTAAAAAATGCAGTGGAAAACATGTCAGTAAGTTTATATTTTTCACTTCCATACTCCACAGAAGCCCTTTTTACATCATTTTCTACATGTTTCCAAACAGAGTTGCTAGAATGCTAACTTGTTTTAAGGAACGTAAAGTATTTACGTTAAAGTAGAGCTGAAGGATGTTGGAGATGTAGGAAAGACGGATTTTTCCGTGTACAAACCAATAGATGCACGTAGAAAAACACCGGAGTGATCAATCTCATTGACGACAGCGACGACGACGGGAATGGAGATGATAAACCAGATAAGAAATGTGTAAGATGAAAAGAGACGTGGTGGGGCCCGCTCGTATGAGTGGCAGTGATAGAAAAAATGGAACCAGATGGGAATAAATGGATAAAAGAAACAGTAACAGGTGATGGGAAAAAGCGGGATGTGCAGAGGTGGGTGATGAGCCGAAAATGGATGTTAAGTTTGAGGAGTGGGTTGCATCGACCAGTCTTCGAGCTCATCGCGGATTTTTGCAGGAACTGTACCAGACAAGAAATATCGTATATTTTGATGAGAAAAATCCACTATTCGTCCGTTACAAATTCGGGAAAGGTGATAATGTGAAGAAGGCATCGTTGTCCATTGACGGAGGTTGTTTCTACATGTAGATGCACGTGCGTTATGATGGATGCATTGTGACTGGATAATTTTATTTTTTATGTTTCTGTTATAACATATCAGTAATAAACTTTATTCAATCTTCGCGCAGTGTGTGAAGGTATTTTTTAATGTTGTACTTTTATTTTTTAAACATCCGAAATGGGATGGTAGCACGTGCTTCATTAAATCCATCTCCCGAAATCCTATATAACCAACATTAGCTGGTAATGGTTTTGAATGATGCACCAACATTCATGCGTCCGTTAATACAGTAGCCGAAGATGTTGATTTTGATGTTAGTGCAGATGTTGGTACCAATTTCGATGTAGATATTTATGGTAACGGTAGACAGTAACGATAAACGGGTTGATGTACATGATGAAGTCGATCAACATTTTGTTCATTGTCATCACCATCGTCTTTAGGAAACAGTATGATCGATATCAATTTTAATTATCAATTTTAGTTATCATGATCACTACCTTTGGACGTTATCAATGATCAATATCATCATGATTATGTATATGACCGTTTCATACGGTGACGACCGATAGATATCATTAACAGTAATAACCCACATTACCATTTTCGTCATCATTACCAAACTTGATGACTATTAACGGCCGTGGTAAATGTTATTATTATTATGAATTGTAACATAATAACTATGTTGATGTTGATATTGATGATAATTTTTAATGTTTATATGTACTTTTTGTATATGTTATGATATTATAGTTGAGTGTTAGTATGTTGATGTATATGTAGATGTAGATATAACTGTTAATGTTGATGTTAATGTTGATGACGATGACGATGAAGATGATCTGGAGGTTGATGATGATGATGTAGATGTTGATTTTGATGTTGAACTTGATGTAGATGTAGATGTTGATCACGACGATGATATAGATGTTGATGTTGATGCTGATACTGAAGGTGAGGTTGATGATGATGTCGATGGTGATGTCGATGGTGACGGTGGTGACCATTGTGATGGTGATGGTGATGGTGATGGTGATGGTGATGGTGATGGTGATGGTGATGGTGATGGTGATGGTGATGGTGAT
>JAULBU010020868.1:0-19328 GCA_032358235.1 Odonthalia washingtoniensis
CCCCCGAAAGATAAAGAGAACTCTTCTGGATTAATTTTTCAAATCGCTCAAAGACTTTTCGGACACCCTGTATATTTTATATGTACATATATATGCACTATACATATTTATATGTATGTATATATATACAGATAAATATTTATATTATATATATATAGTTTATATATATACATTATATTTATTTATATATATATATATATATATATAGTTTATATATATACATTATAATCAACATCATCGTCTAATTCCTTTTGTGATAGGTTTGAAATCATGTTCTATAGACGGTGCTGTACCACTATCATGGTCAACAGATCCTATTGTCAGTTTCTGTGGAAATATGTCAAGAGCGGCAACAGGATGCGGATGGGTATAAACCTGTTACCTGAGATATATATACCTGTATATATCTTAATATATCATAGCCATATCTGTTCTATCAACTATACACCAATAATCTACCTTAATTCTTACCAAAACTACCTATACAAGATTTATCAACAACAGGAACAGAGGATAACGGAAAAGTTGATAGTGAAATTTGTGATGGGAAGTTGAGTACGGTAAGTAGATGGCTATAGCAGAGTTCGACAAATTTTTCTTTTTTAATCACAGCTTAAATCAATAACCTTCATGATCCGGCTTCTACTATATGTTGACTGAAACGTGGGAATCTGTTCAGTTTTTGATTAGACGAATAACTTGAAAATGTTTTGGATGTACAAATAATTTCAATTTTTTAAAATAAATGATCATAAATTTTCGTCAGTCAACATACAGTAGAAGCGGGTTCATGAGAGTTATGTATTTATTCTGTGATTAAAGAAACCCCTCGACCTCTTTCATAGCCATCGACATACTCTCCTCGACTTCCCATCACATATTTCATTATCAACTTTCCCATTCTCCATTACTATCAGGATCGTAAATGTATGTATTGAATTCAACAGCTACAAATTTTGTTTGTCTTTCTGAAAAAGAAGTTTCGGAAAAATAACATAATAGCAAGAAGATTGAATAGTGTAGTGAGCCGGAACTAATCCCTATGGAAATATAAAAAGAAAATACTCAGTTTCAACTGGTCGCGTCAAGTGCAGACACAGAAGGTACGGTCTCACCTCCAATAGACGCTTCTACCTCAAAGTACGTACAACTCATCTTCCATTCTTTGCATCACATTTTGTTCAGCAACTTTACCCAAAAACAGGGATCTAATTCATGGGATTCTAATCCTTATTCCGTATGAACTAATGAGACCGATCCAACTGGAAACGAATCGAACGCATCAAATTCAACATCATCTATGGAAGCGACAGCAGCAAAACAGAAATTTACAAAGCAGCAATAAGCACAAAAGTTGAAACTAGTAGTGGCGTTGACAGTACCGCTCTCTCTCTGCGTTTCGTAGCATGGCTGACCAGTTAAGCTCCGCGGGAACAGTTGGTTCATTCATGTTACGAAGCAGTTCAGTCCGTGGTATTCTAAATGCTCCCGCAGAAATAATCAATTGTAGTAGTATTAGTACACCATCGTTAAGTAGCGGCGGAAATAAAATAACGCAAACACTACTTCTGAAGGTGCTGGGTGGCAAGCGGGTGAGAAGAAGAAACGAAATACATATTCATGGACCAAAGGCGATAAATTGACAGAAACATACTTCGTCGACACTAGTATCGAACTTGTTGAGACATGGGATCCACTGTTTCATCAAATCACCTTACCATTCTCGCCTGCAACTTTCAACATGTTCCACCAGGCGATTTAAAAAACAGTGAAGATAGTGGTATCACCGAACACGATAATACAATCAAAATCAACAAAAAATTCATCATCGTTATCAACATCATTATCAATATAAATATAAACATTATCATAAACATCTAAATTATCATCAAAAACTACACGGATATCTACATCCACATCCACATCTACATCGATATCAATATCTATGTCATCATCAAAATCATCATCATCTACATCAACATAAATTCATCATCATTATCAAATCATCATCAACATGTACATGTACATACATGTACATGTACATCAACATCAACATCAAAACGATTATAATCAACATCCAAATCATCATCATCTACATCAACATATAATTCACCGACATCACCAAAGTCATCATCATCATCAAAGTCATCATCAACATAAACATGAGCATGTACATGTACATGTACATCAAAATCATCATCATATACATCAACATAAAATTTACCTTCATCTATATCAACATAGAATTCATCATCATTGTCAAAATCAACATGTACACGTACACGTACATGCACATCAAAATCATCATCAAAATCATCATCAACATGGACATGTTCATTTACAGCCACATTCACATCAAAATCTTCTAAATCATCATCAGCAACATCACAATCATCAACATCTACATCAACATCAAATTTATAATCATCATCAAAATCATCATGAACTTGTACATGTACAACAACAAGAACATTCACATCAATTTTAGCATCAGAAATGGATCACAACATAAAAATCAACTTAAACAGCAACATCAAGAGCAACATCAACAAATACATATATATCAACATCAACATCAACATGAAAGTAATCATTCACTTAAAAATTATCATCATCAACACCACCACCATCGCCAAGAACTACATCAAAATAATGATCAAAATCATCATTCGCATCAACATCACCATCAACATCTACATATACATATACATATACATTTACATCTACACCACAATCATCATCCATATCTAAATCATCATCAACATCAACATTAATATCAAAATGAACATCATCATCAATATCATAATTATCATCGAAATCTACAAAAACATCTACATTCACATCGAAATCAACTGCAACAGCAGTATCAACATCACCAGCAGCAACTAAATCATCATCTAAATCATCATCACCACCATCATCAACAAAATCAAATTCAACAACAACAATATGATTACAGTGTTAATGGAAGGCAATCCCAAAAACAGAAATAAATCCAAGGACAGAATGTACACATGAGCCAAATTCATACATAACATCATCATAACCATCACTATCTTCAATTGTGTTTATGTATACACCTAATACCTTAAAAGAACAATTACTACTTGAAAGATAAAAATCCCGACATCTGACCAGTTCATGTTACATATACTGAACATATCAACTAATTTACTTCTTGATCTTCAAAATGATAATATTATTAAATGTTATATCATTGATTTTGAAGTAAATAAATGTACTTCAAAACAAGTAACAATAGTACCTGGAAAAAGAAAAGTATCAACTGGTTTATTGATAACAATGGCCATGGGTTTATGGATGAAATGTAGTACAAACATAAACGAGATGTGTATAGATAATCAACAGTTTGTTGAAATATATGGAGTAAATTTGTCCCAGTTGGGAAAATTTATGGGACTGCAAACCTCGTTTATGAAAGTTGCTTTTTAATGTAGATGTTTTCAAATGTAATCAACAGATGCCGTACCATCTATTACACAATACATATCATGTGTTTCTTTTGAATAGTATGTTAGGGAATGACAAAATTAACTGATGGTTGTAAAACCCGAGCTACATAAGAGTTGGGATCATTATCAAGGAAGGGCGCTGCAAGAAAGAATTGAATAGGTAGACATAATGTCAATGCGCAACGAATCGCAGCCCAGAAACCAAACGCTTGGAAAATGAACACTTCGAGGCCTGGTGCATAGAGCATAGCTTTCATTCTGATTGACAGGGCTAGAGAATATAATGCACAACTTGCTTGCCATCGATTACACATAAAAAATAAAATTGAAGAATCAATGAATATTGATTGTACAGCATCATTGAATAAGCGAAGAACGAAGATTGAGACGATAAGACGTGATAAAAATCAAACCGGCAGTAACTATAGAGGGAAAACATTTCTGTTGTTGATAATGTTGTTGTTGGTGCTGTTTCAGAATTTTCGATATAATTATAACACTAGTAAGAGAACTATGGTGTGAAAACAGCAAAGATGTATTGCGCACGTCGAAAGTCTTTCCCTCAAAAGTAAGCAGACGAAAAAAGGAATAGATGTAGACATGACCGGCTGGATAAATGAGCGGGCCGGTAGGACCTTCAATTTGACGATAGTCGAATTTCTTGTTACCCACAATGAGAGAAATTTGGATCATGTACTTCCGCTAATCAATTTCTGTATATGGGACAACGCGAATAATAAGAAGGCATCCGATGAATTTAAATAACAACATCAAAATACAAAATATTGTAAATTGATCACGCACAAACTGATTAGAACTTTGTAACATTTTGATTTCCTTAATAATTTTCATCTCTTTTCATGATTTTGCGAGACACAATTCAGGAAAAATGAAGTGGGGGATGGGTCACAGCTTTCACCTTTCGGTCGTCACTTTGTTGATCTAACGCTCTGACTAAAATTGATGCTGATAGACGATTGGGGTAAAGAGAGATGAACGACGAAGACGAGGTGATCATTCAACAAGAATATTTTTATTTAAACCCAAATTTCAATTTAGCTGATAATACCGTATCATAATAATAAATAAAATATTAATGCACACAATAGTATGATATGGCGTGTATATCATATCATATTATGAACAATATGCGTTTTCAATTTTAATATGAAACGGAAGATAATGTTAGTTTCATGTACCAACATTGGCGCTTTCAAACCGACGATAACATCGGTTTAAACCAACACATGTAGTGGTTGGAAACCTATACATGTAGTTGCTTGAACCAACCCAGTTGGTGGTTTGATACCACTGCATGTGTTGGATTACACCGACACATTTAGTGGTTTGAAACCAATACATGTAGTGGTTTGAAGCACAATAGTTGCTGGTTTGATACGAGTACAAGTGTTGGATTAAACAGACACCAGTAGTGGTTTGAAACCACCAACTGTAGTGGTTTCAACCGACGTTAATGTTGAAGCTCATACGACACATGTAGTGGTTCAAACCACTACGTGTAATGATTTGTACACTGCAGTTGGTAGTTTACACCACTACAGTTGGTGGTTTCAAATAACCAGCTGTATCACGGTTTTAGTGGTTTTTTAATATGGGACGCAGTGTAGTTCGTTTAGACCCGCTTCTACCCAGTAGAAAAACTGGAAATTCTACATGCCATCAGGAGGAGATCCGTCGCCTGCATTATGCTTTAACTTCGACTTGTAACTGACAGTTCTTTGTTTTTGTTGATGTTCCTCAGAATTAGTTTAATATCATTTTAATATGTTTTATCATCGGAATCTAAACTAGAAAATTGTTGATTATTTATTACAATATCTTCATCAATAGCCACCGAAGAAACAGATTGTGTAAGTATCTTCCTACGAGATGGTAAATTGAAAGCTGTCAAATTCGTAGTATCACTATCACCATCTTCAAAACTAATGCCTTCATAACACATAACATCTTCATCACAAAATATAGGAAATGCAACACGTAAGTTATTTGGATCTTCTTGTTGTTGTGCTGGTAATAATGGAGATGTTGAGGACGCATTACTATTATGTTTTGGTGACTTTTCAAATTGTTTTTCTCTTTTTCAAATTCATCATCGTCATCATCTTCATAATCTTTGTCATGAAAACAATCAATAGGTGCAAATATAAACGAATGATTTTTTGATGGTTTAGGTACTGGACTTGTATGTCGACGATAAGTTGCTGACGAACCTGATGAAGATGATGAAATTGGTGGATATGGTATTAAAATCTATGTACTTTTTGCAGCTTTTGGAGGTGGTTCTATTTAAGGCAATGAATAATCCTTATGAAAATATCTGATATTTTCACCACCAAAGTACACATGTTTATTACTAATTTAGAGAAGTGATTTTCTTCCTCCTTGTCAATCTCCAATATCATTACTTTTCGTAACATTGTTTTCAGTAGCAGTTGTGGTATATGAAGATTCACGACGAATCGATTATTTACGTTATGGTGGTGCAATTGTGGTTGAAGGAGGAGGTGAAAGTAGTAGTGGCTTACTCGCACCGGTTGGAATATTTTGAGGAGGCATTGTTGTTGTTGAACGTTTAACAGGTTGTTGGACTAATGGGATTATTTTTATTGTTGTAGATCGGTATGAACCGTTCTGGAATGGAATTAACGGTGGTCTTAACAAGATTAGAAGTGGTGTATTATTCATTACTGAACGAGTAAACCCGCCAAAATTAAAAATATTTCCTCTTACAAAAATGATAGTGAGGATTATTATGCAATATTTCAATGTCTGTGATTAAAAATGTTGGTGTCCGTTTAAATCTGAAGACGTGAATTGCCATTATTCAGGAGAATGAACAATATAAACATCTCACAGCTTAAGCTAATTGAGATCGAACGTGAAATTTTCCAATGTGGATGATGTGAGAAGAAAATAGGATTCGTAAAAGTTACCCATGGAAGATGAAAGAGAAAAGGGGAATATATAATGTTTAACAGTGATGTTTTTTGTTCCCTGATCAAAAGCAGAAGCACATAGAGGGGCAGATTGTCGGAGAGGAGTAGCTGCAAGGGACAATAGAAACGGCTGCAATTCCATTGTCTGACCGAATATTATTGTGATGGCGACAGTGTTTGTAGCAGTCGGGGAGCAGTCAGGGAGAGGGAGGTTGCGACAGTGCGTTTCGTGTTCCAATGATAATGCCGGTGCCTAGGGGCATCTTTTGGGGAAACTTCTTCGAAGTTGGTGATGCCCTGCAACAAGAGAATACCGAGGATACGATTCGCGAAGAGGTTTTATATTTCTCATTTTGTGACAATAGACTGGATGGAAGTGAGGGCGGGATGTGAAGGGAGTCGAAAGGTGATGAATAATGACAGTGAAGAAACAGAGTAAGTGGAGCAACGGAGACCATTATTTATTTAATGGCTTATTTAAATTAATTTTTGAAGTGATCGTTTCACTTCATTCACCACATGAATGCAAAGGTCATTGGTTGTTCTCATGCTTTCCCAACATGTTGTTCTATCCTGAATCTGTTTCAGTGAATACAAGGGTCATTGGCTGTTCTAAGTATGTACCAATATCGTGTTCAATGTTTTACACTTTATGTATTTGTCTATGTATATATACATACACATACGTTTCTGAGCATCGAACATAAAAAAAATATAACCTAAAATTATGTTGTGGTTTGAAAACAATTATGGCCATAATTATGTTATGATCTACGCTTGATATATATATATATATACATATCTGTTTGAAAATAGAAAAATAAAATACAATAATAACAACACATTATATTGTACTTCCTAATTTCGAATGGATGCGTTTGAAGATTAACAGAATTAACCCAATTAAAATCTGTTATAATATCATCGCGAAGTGAGGTGATTCAATTAACAGAACGATATGCTATATTTTCCCCAAAAAAACGGATCCATATCTCAATATGGAATATTGTTTCAGAACTGCGGATTCCTCTTCAATACCTACACTTTGTTACGGATGGTGCTACCACTGCGGACAGTAGTAGAGTCCGCATGAACGTCTGCCGGAAGGGTACTGTCCGTGTATCCTAAACTACTTATCATGATAGCCCTTGCATTTCCTGGTTTCAAGGACATATTTTTAAGTAAAATCTGTCGTATACATTCTAAGTATCTTGTAGGTATACCTCTCAATCCACTTTTCTTTCCAATAGACAATTAATCAAATACACTTCCATCTCCGGCGTATATCGGTACACTGTCTGCCATTCCCTGTGGATTTCTGCGGTCATCTTCCTCACAAACATAGCTCTCACTGCTTGGTTTTACTCGATCCTTTTCCAGTTGTTGTCCCAGATTAGCGTTTAGGTTACCTGGCTCCTTTTCCATCTGTTGTCGCCGTTTCTATTCTTTTATAAGTTTGGACACTGCCTGCGCTATATGTTGCTCAATTCTATATCATACCTTCTGGGATGTTTCAGCTCTAACGCATGCAACATCATCTAGGCGGAAATATTCTTCCCCTTCTCCTCCACACCCATTAAGAAACACGCAGTAATATCTTCCATGAAATCAACAGTGCTTTTTTCCTAGTGTTTGACCATTCAATGGTCGCCTTATCCATCCTCTAAACTTGGTCCCTTACCCCACACACGCACTGACCACGATTTGTGAAAGTTTTGGACAATCATGACAGTCAGTCCGTATCGCTATTTTCCCTTTTTTAAAGCAATAATGGCTAGTTCAGCAGCACTGTTCATGACAGTCCTATCTGATTCAACATCTACACCGTCACACTCTTTTCTATTGTGCTGGAACTGCTGTTACTTCTGTACACTCTACGACACTTCGGGCACTACGTAAATATTCCACTCCACTCCATCCCTGTCCTGTTCTCCCTTTCTTCTTCATTAACTTCAAACTCCGCTTCTGCATCATTCATCGCAGTATAACATCGAATCCTTCTAGGCCTTTTAAGTCCAGACAAGGCGTGAAAACACCAAACAACCACTACAGTTGTTTCACTCCTTTACTCCTGTAGTCTACTTGGAAATCGCTTGGGGGAGTTACACTTACAACTTTCTTCTCATCTGTTTCCTCCATAATTTCGTCAGCATTAGTTGCACTCATAACGTTCTCCTCCTCTGTCCCCTCCATGACTTCTTCAATTGTTGAAACTATCCCATCACTGTTTTCATCTTTCATACACAGCTCGTTACTCATTCCTACAGACTATGCAATGTGTACCACCTCTTTCAGTACAATACTTCCATGTTCTGATAGTAAGTATCCATTTCCTTCCCCTCCAGAATAAGGAAAACAACTTGCGACAACATCAATATTATCCAGACTCCTGTGACTGATCTCCGCCAATCTTCCTAATGTCGCAAACTTCTTAGCAGTTACACTATGTACTATTTCTTTCATTCCTTTGGACTGTCTACTTATATGAACCAACTCCACTGCTGCATTTTCCACACCAGAAACATAAATTAGAACATCTATAACATGCACAGGGGTCGTGATTATTTTCCGTATCACGTAGAAATCTGTTTACTTATTTCATTGAAATCTGGAAATGAGCATCGACAATGCTCTTCCTATATGCCGTCTCAGGTTGTATTATCCCTTTCAATTCTATACCATGATTTAAAGCTATCGCAACGGATACAAAAGGAAGGATGTCGTTTTGATATCATCTTACATTGTCAGAAACTATCCATATGTCTCTCATATTCGGTTCCTTCAACTTAACTCTGCACAAAATTGCATTTAAAATGCTAATAACACCCAACACATCCTGTTTCGCATCGTATTCAACAATGTGGTCCAGAAAAGTGTGCTCAGATTAACGTCTCCACGATTTCCGCTACTTCCATTCATTTCAGATGTTGCGTTCACTCTTCTTTTAATACCCCCGCCATTTCCATTTACGTTATCATTCCCAACATAGATCAGAACAGCGCCATTCCATGAAAACCGCTTTTTCCACAAAGCTCTGTGAATGATTCTCCAAAACTAATGGTTTCCAGCTTTATCTTGTAATCAATTATCAACATACCACTCGATTCCGCCTCTGTATCTCCAATTATATCATACATCTCATTTATACGGTTTTCTTGCGCTCTCGCACGATACTGATGGCCCAAAAACAATAATATCATCTGTTTCACTTCGGTTAATGCAGTAACAATTCCTTTTTAGGTTCGGTGTTTTTTTTTGTCCATAACATCCTGCACAAACTCGATTGGATTCAAGCATTCATTGTATGTGATTCTTCCGTTTCGTACTGTTCTTCACTCATCTCCGTTTTCATTCTCGATCAATGTATCATCTCCCTACAAGCTATATTTTACACTATGCAACACATCGTTGTTCGACATAGAATGATGAGAAAATGTATATTTCAAAACTTCTTTCACTCCCTCCACTGTATGCACAAGTGTTTCCATTGAGGGATATCTCCAACCTCATTTACAATAATGTTTTTCAATAATGACATGTTTTCATATACCAGTGATGTTTTCACGTAATACACACATGTTTTCACACTTTGTTCTCGTTTCGTAAATGCCTTAGCGATTCTTATGAAATAGTTCTTCCAAGATATTTCCACTTGCACATATTACTCTTCGTATCATTTTCATATATTCCCAAAAGGTGTTCCAAGCTCAACTTTCTTTAAACTGACGGAAATTCAATCACCCCACATTACAACGAACACATGTTGATCCCCACGAAAATAACTGCACGTATTCAGTCCGAAATATAGAACATAATGCATAATTAATTGTGTCTTCATGCACTCTTGTACAACAATTCTTTTACATGACAACTTCCCACTTTTCGCAATTGCTATACTTTCAGTTTTTTTCAAAGCCAATACATTTCACATACATACCCGTTTACTCCTCTCCTTTTTTACGAATGAGGCCTTTTTTGTCTTCCAAACTTCCCTCTGTTAAAGAATTATCAACTGTCCCCTCGTACCTGTCCTGAACATCTCCCTCCTCGCTCTTCGACACCACCCCTTGCATTTCCGTACATCTCAGTGTTAAAGTCAGAACAGCACGCAAAGTTCTTCGTTCTTCACTCTTCTTCTTACTTCTTTTCAGTAGACGAATAACAGTTTCCTGAAAGCTGGTCTCCCTGCTTTCCTCCCTCAGCATCATCTGGTAGAAATTTAAGCATTTCCCGGGAAAAGACAATTCACATAACGTTTTCATAATTTTCTTCAGTACTACCAGAACTTTTTCAACCGGTCCGTTTGATAAAGTCCCAGTTCTTGCCGTCAAACACATCCCATGTGGTAATTTCTTCAGAAAGTGGCGGCTAGTAGATGACCTCTTCAGAAGTTAATACACTTGTCCTTCCCTAGTTTTCAATTAGAAGAATCTGTTCAAATTTATCCTTTGCGAATGAATTTCAGTCGTGAGTGTCAGAAAGTCAAATTAAATTTCACAGGTTGTCAGGCATAAATTACATTAGACGTGGTTGGTTACTAAACTATTAGTTCCAATACCACAGAATTAGACGTATGACTTCCTTCTCCGCATGTCGTGACGTTATTCTACAAAAAATTGTCCAATGGTTCTATTGAATAGGCCCCGACAACCCGTAATTAATTCAATTTAATTTTCATAACCTTTCTGGTTTCGTGAAAGTAACGTCACACTCTCTTCTGGTATATTCAATTTTCAATCCTTCAACGTACATTCGTGATGACTTTTCCAATCGTTTTTTCTTGACACTTTTCAAGATTTTTCAATAATGATTCCGCCTCAAATTATTACTATCGCAGGTGCACAAGATAGCATCAGATATCTTGTGACAATCTCACGTCACAGTAACGTTCATGACGTCGTTCTTGTACAACAGTTTCAACAACGTTCACATAAATACAATAAACTTTTCCTTAACAATACATTTTTACCGGTTTCTTCCGCATGCCATGACTTATGTCCGCATGTCAGCCTCAACGCCATTTTGGTGACGAAAAAATATTCAACATGATGACATGTCGGTCCTTTTTTAGTTCAATTTCGGGTGACGTTCGTATTCATTTGGCATTAATTTCTATGAATCCGCGTCCTGATCAATTGACAGTCATGACACATCACCACTCCCATAAACGGCATCTGTCTTTTCTTTTCAAATGCACCGATTGTTTCACACAATGCCTGCTTTTCTGCCATACAACACAGAACATTGCTTTCTTTCCCTCTAGTAGTTCTTGTTCTTCCCCATTCACAAACCGTAACAACCCCTGTCTTCATCAATGTAACCAGGACTGTATACAGTAACATATTTTTATTTCCTTTCTGTCCCATTTAGTTTCCTTCCCGACATCTTGAAAATATGTTACTGCTCACGGAACCTGTGTACTACTACCACAAACTGTTCCGTACTGTACACCACCTGGCACTATGCAATTGGCTGAACACTAAAACATTTTACAACCCCTCTTCTCAAGTTTCAAAATTGTTCCCATCACGAAAACACCGCTTCACTCAAAAATGCCACTTCCTGAACATTGCAATCGTCCTCATCACGTAATACCGCAGTTAATCCATAAATTGCTGTCGTGTACCCCCGTGATTTATCGTCAGCTAAAACCTGCACTTTTCTGCTTTCAAATTCAGTGTGCCATTGCAAAGTATCATTTTTGAAAAGTTTGAAAAAATCAGCGCCTTGTATTGTGCATTTTGTCTTTTAAAAAAATAGGGACTTTTCAAGTCCCTATTTTTAATATAGACTATGTAAAACAACGGGCTGGTTTGGGCCACTTTTCTCTACAAAATGCAATGCATCATAATGTCATATGAGGATGCTGTTATAATCACAGAAAAAGTAGAAAATGATGTGAAAAACGGGAAAAATGCAGAAACAGAAGTCAGTGAGTGTAACAAACTTTTGCGACATGTGGGTAACTAAGAGGACAGGACAACAATGTTGCGTAACATAGTGTTACGCATGACCGAAAATTTGTATAATAATAATGACGTGTCATACAACAATGAAATAGTAAATAATATAATAGGTTGAATGTAGTACTTTAATTCCAAATTAAGATGATACAGTTGCTTGCAGTGCGTATCCAATATGTTGGATATGCCCTCCTTACGTATTTGCATGTAAGCAATTCAAAAGGTTACAATCTGATGATTAATCCAAATGATATGATGTCATCATATATCATAAGGACAGGAGTCCTTCTGATTTGGCAGTCGTTTTCATCCACTGATTAAAATAGTATCAAGCCGAGAGTCTAGTCGGTGAAAAGAAGGGGAGACATCTTCAGGAAATTCGGTTATCACATGGTAGCACCGATTTGATAATACGACCAGGAAGAAACAGGAAAGTGATTACGAGACCAACAGACAGACACACTGTTCAATATGGTGGACTCCCCACCGCGACGAGAAAACTAAAAAATCAGTAAACTACAGGGTTCCAATGACGTTTCAATATGGTTACTTAACTTTACCAAACTAATGCGACGCGACGGTGTTCTTCACGTCTCAACGAAGAACCACCTATAGAAGCAACAACATCAAATGAAGAATATTCGGCATGGCACAAACATGACGAAAAGGCGCGATCGCATATTGTCCTCAACTTAACTTGGGAGAAGAGCCGGCGACTATAGTTACTGACTTAATCCTTGAAGGCGCAACCACAAAAGCTGTTTGGAGAAAATTAACAGATTACTACCAAAAGAAAAACACAATCTGAACTCAACGTAAGAAGCAAGTTGAACAATATTTCTTTCAAAGAAAATACGGACTTACAAGAATATTTAAACTGCTGTTCTCTTACGTTCTTAGCCAGAAAGTTTCACGTTTATTTCCATTACCGCTGACGACAACAATTTGGACTTCGTTTCAATTTGCGCTCTACTCAACTCCGAAGTTAAGAGAAGAAAGGCCCGCAACGAAAAACTTTCAACTAACTTGCCGACTCCAGCTGTTCGCGCTGTACACAATTTTTGACCGTGAAGCTCAAGTATTCGTGAGAAGAAAAGAATTTCAAGCCCACCTTGCTGGTACTGTGGAAAACCAGGTCACTGTCAGGCTGACTGCAGATGAAGAATTCGGAATGAAAGATTTAGTAAGCCAAATCACAGCCGTGGTAGGAATAATAATACTTTATTTCGAAGAAATAATAAGAAGAGTAACCAACAAAGCCATTGGAAGCGTAACCAGACAAGGGAAGAATCCGACTCTGAAGAACCAAGTGAAAGGCCAAACGATCATCATCCAAATTATGACAACATCTCTCCATCACGTTGTTTCATTTCAAAACTCTGCTCGAAGCAAGCACGTTCACACGGGCTTCAGTAAAACAATACTAGTCCCGACAGCGGGGCAAATTGTAATTTTTTTCGGATAAAAATGTTATTAAGGACTATTACAGCACCCCATCACCCCCAGTAGATATCTGCACCTGCAGCGGTACCTCATATATCATTGGAGAAGGAAGTGTTACTTTCAAGTTCGATAGCAAGAAAATCATATTTAATTGTAAACATGCTCCGTTCTTTAATGAGAACATCCAAAATTATAAATTTGTACAATTGTTAGTTTGTGGACGAAAACGATGAATCATTCTCAGGATGAAATATTAGCGACAAAAATACATCAATTCTGGTCCACACCTCACACTTACAAGACGGACTTTACCCTCTACCCCCACCGGAATTTACAACTGTCAAGAAGACAATGACCAGTCAAATACCCGAACCATCAATAAATGAATGGCACAAAAGTCTTGGACATATTGGTGTTAATCGTTTGTTAGAGGCCGGGAAATAAATTAACTGCGTCCCAACATTTAAAAAAGAACACTTTCAAATTTTTCAATTCATCAATTGCATTGAAGTAGGAACCAAACGAGTGCCGTTGTCGAAGAAGAATACAAGTCTTACACACATACTGGACCGAACTCATACAGACATCTCTGGTAAGATGTCAGTTCCATCAGGAAGTGGAGCTCTATATATCGCTGTTTTCTTAGACGATGTACCCGTAATGTTAGCTATTTACTTTCTACATAGTAATAGTGAATTCTTCTCAGCATGAAAGCAGTATAAGACACTCGTTTAAAACCAAACAAATAAAACAATGTACGCAATCCGTATGTACCGAGCGGGTAAGACTAAGAACAACGACATAACACAAATTTTCACAGAAAAATAGCATGGTACTCGAGTACTCTCCTCCTTACGCAAGTCAATCTAATGATGTAGCTGAAAGACTAATTCAAGAACTCTGGAAGGTCGCAAGGATATTTCTCTCTGAATCTAACTGCCGAACGAAATATAGTCGGAATCTATATCAAATTCCAACTGGTTACGAAATCGTTTGCTAGCACAACGTATAAACTTTCAAATTCCATTTTAGGCATGGTTCAACCAAATCCCAGAATTAAATACCACATTACCATTCTGTTAACCTGGATTTGCTTTTAAAAGCCGACCAAGCACATCACAGGGAAATAAATTCTTACCAAGGACTGTCTTCGGAAAATTTGTTGGTATGGAAAGTCAAACTACATTATTCCGTATTTTTGTACCATTTTCAAATGAGATAACAATCTCCCGAAAATACGACTTCACTGTGGCAAACAACAACCCCGCATTACTGTCTTTTTCAAGCCTCGTCGATAACATATCTCGTCAACGTCAACTTGAAGAGCTCCAACAACAGGATGAAGCTGACGATAACGAGGAAGTACTATCAAGATGTATGTTTGCGCACTATTCGCAAACCAACTTTGTGCTGAAAGGAAGACTTCTTGACAAAGAGAATACCAAGAAATTTCCAACAGACATGCAAATATCAGGATTGGGCTGAAGAGATCGACCGTGAGTTTGATACCCTAATTGAACGTCAAATATGGAGTTACATACAAAGGACCCCTAATATGAATCCACTTCCGTATTTATGGGGATTTCGGATCAAAGATTCTGCTGGTTCAAATGTTAAAACCCTGTCTAAGGCCAAATGCGTGTTACGTGGAGACAAACAGGTTTCTTACCGAAACTACGATCCTGATAATCTCTACGCACTCGATGTGCGCCACGAAACAATTCGCATGCTTTTCCAAAGGTGGCTGCTCAAGGACTACTACTTGAAGGAGCCGACATTTCCAATGCTTACTTATACGGTGATATCGACAAGTCCATTATTATGGAACAACCGAAAAATTCATCTGTCTTGGAAATACGTCCTGGGTAAGTATGTTAGCTCCTAAAATCAATCTATGGGGCACGTCAGGCAGGTAAAATATGGGGTCAACTCATTCACAGCAAACTAATCTCATGGGGATTCAAACAGTCCACAAAAGACCAACGATTATATTTTTATCAAGACAGTAAAAACATCATTATATTAATAATGGTGGTGGACGATATGGCATTCGCATCAAATACCCCGAGACTAATGGCATGGTTCAATAATAAATTAAGTCAATCCTTCAAAGTCAAACTACTAGGAGAACTAAAACAATTCATCATTGTATGAAAATTGAAGCGAACACATGACGTAATTTATGTCAGCCAATCAACATATATCAACCAAACACTTCTCCTTCACAGCCTCAGCAATTCAAACCAGTTTCAACTCCACTACCTCGCACAGCTGACATCACCTCAACACATGAATCTGACACCCAACTTACCCCAGCAGAACAGAAACAATATCACTCCATAGTTGGTTCTATAGCATACGCCGCAATATGCACTCGTCTCAATTTATCTTTCGCCGTTTCTGTTTTGGCAAGATAATTGCACGCACAAAGCGAGCGTCACTTTATATTGGCCAAGAGGGTGGTAAGATACACGGCAGGGTTAAAATAAAAATCAACTTTACCCAATCTCAAATCATAACGAACCACTTACATCTTTTGCTGGTTCTGATTTTTCAGGCTGTCTTGAAAGTCGCCGTTCAACATCTGGTATATTAATGAAAATCAATTCCGCTCCAATCTATTGGACATACAAGCGACAGTCGATGGTAACTCTCAGCTCTGCAGAAGCCGAGTATATTGCCCTATCATCATGCGCGAAGCAAGTCACATGGATTCATCGATTGTTCATGGGAATGTATACAAACGAACCAACTCACTATGAACCGAAAATGGCAGCAACAATTGTCAACACTGACAGTACATCGTCAATATCACACGCTTCTAAACAGTAAGTTTTTGAAAGAAACAAGCACATTGAAATGAAAGCAAACCATATAAACGATCTGACGAAACGCGATAATATACAACTGAAATATATCAAATCAATCCATCAACGTGCAGATATACTCACGAAAGCGCTCGATCTACACGAAATTGATCACTTGTGCAACTTTCTAAACATTAAACGAAAATTTAATTGAGGGTCTATTAATCAAATCACCTACACGATAAAAGTCCCTCAAAAGGTAAGTCCTTATATAGCACAACTCTCCTTACCTGCACGTAGTTTATGCTTATGATTGTATTGTTTTATCTTTTATGCGAATACAAAAACATACAGACTTTCCGATATACCCGACACGAATGCGTACATTTTAGTTCAACTTTATTATTTCTGCAAGTCATACCTTTACCAATTGTCGATTCATTTTTCCCATGTGTTTTTGGATTCGACCAAAAAAGGGGATTTTAATAGTGACTTGCTAATCAACACTTAGTTGGATATCGGTAAATTAATACTATGCTTAATTATTTTTATGATTATATAAATGCATGTGAATAGCACATGAGAGAACTTGCAAATCATATCCTTGTACGCTTATTTTCATATCATAATCCCTTGGTATGAAGAAGCCACTTATTAGAATGATAGTGCAAGGTCAAAGTGCCGACCCGATGACGACTGACTACAGAAGAGAAACAAAAACTACACCAAAAGTGAAGAAGACGCCTTAAAATACTTTATGAGATGAAAATATGGCGCAGGAGATTGACTAATCTCTACTATCCACCTTGAAGAAGACGCTAATTATTCAGCACAATTTTGTGTTAAAACGTAAATTTCAGGTCACTTTATGGCATGGTATGTCATTCTACACAATGCTAAGGCTCATCCTAAGCTATTCAAGTCCATAATAGAATTCGAGAAGTATATAAAATACAAAAGAAAAGAAAAATTCAAGTCGCACAGCACGTTGTAACCCCCGGTTTCACCGTTCAGGCTGCACCACTACCATTGTTCCAAGACTTTTGAGGAGGGGTTACAGCATTACTCGGACATCCCTTTAAGCACTTCGTGCTTCACTCAATTACTGTGTTAGTGGGTCACTATCAAAAATCGTTAATGAACTGATTTTAACTTCGAATCAGGTTTTGGTTCGCTCAATCGCAACACTTCTCCAATCCAGAGAGGAATCGATCTCGGTACATCATCAAGTTATGAGGGCGAGTATTCCACTGAGCTAAAGATGCGGATTTTATCCAAATAAGAAATTTGGTGAATTTTATACTATGGGTACTGTAAAGGTCCGACAACGTAGTTTGGACCCATTAACAATTTCATTGGAGGGTCGGTGTTGAATGTAGTACTTTACTTCCAAATTAAGATACTACAATGGCCTAAGGTGCGTATCCAATATGTTGTATATGCCCTCCCTGCGTATTTGCATGTAAGAAATCCAAAAGGTTACAATCTGATGATTAACCCAAATGATGTGATTTCATCATATATCATAAGGACAGGTGTCCTTGTAATTTGACAGTCGTTTTTATCCACTGATTAAAATAGTCATAACCCGAGAGTCTGGTGAGTGAAAAGGAGGGGAGACACCTTCAGGCAATTTAATTATCACATAATACGTTTTCAAATAACCAATACCTCATACAAGCAAGCTATAAACCATGTACAATGTCACTTTGGCCCTTCTGTTCCCCCATTCTTTTGTCACACATTATAGTTCTGATATAGTATCCGTCCGAACAGCTTCGTACATTGCTGCCTAAAATTAATACATAGAATTTCATTGGGTTAAAAAAATTTTAATTTTCCACCTGTGTCACCTGGTAACATTTCCATTCATTCTGGTAACATGAATTCATTTATTACGATTGATTTTGCACATTGATAAATTGACATTTCCCAACATAACTCCCTCCATACTCATATGTTCATCTTCAAACTTCTTCAACGTCGAGAAGAGATCGTCTCCTTTCCATCCGTATATTTTTCGTCAAAATATGTTCACAAATTATCGCTCATGTGCATGACAGGGCTGTGCAGCAAACCAGAGCGTCCTATTACAAAGTCTCTATTAAGACATACATTCCAAGTCATCGCGCATGAATCTATGGCATTTTATTAGTTTTGTACTTTTTCGGGCCTAAAAGTGCAGTGATTGGCGAGAGAACGGATGAGGCCACTTTTTGGGGTATACAGGGGTCAATCAACCGAACTGTTTAGAGATGATGAAAAATTTGAAGGTGCAGGCTATGTGGGGATCTTCTTTTTGGGAAAGAGCGTGATGCCATATTTTCGGACGTACTGTATATTGTTCCACTGTATGTTTTGAGATGTAAAGTACGGTACATGCAATTATGGTGGAACATGTTAATATGTATTTGCACAAGACGTAATTTCTACGCTACATTATTTACACGTTTAGAAATCCCATTAAGATATGTCCTACTGTAAGTAAATTATTTTCTACTTTTATGTTTATGAGGGGATCCTATGTTTTTGGTTAATATTTCTGTTTTATGATGTTTTGATATGTTTTACTATTTGTTTACTAATATAAAAGACGGCCTCGAAAATGCATCTCTTGGATTTTCTTGGTATCGATTATCAATTTTACACAACACAGTTTAGCGACACTTATAAGTAAGCGCTCAA
>JAULBU010020879.1:0-19325 GCA_032358235.1 Odonthalia washingtoniensis
GAATCATCAATAAAGTTAATCTTTTTCAACAGTGAGACGGTACTTGGTTAAGTTTTACAATGTACTTAACCTCCCAAGTGATGATTACTTTATCAATCCGATCAGTTTAAATCCCCGCAAATACCAATGGAGCAGACTTACGAGCATGAGAATCAAACTTACGCTCCGTCCGTTTTTTGAATTTCTCTAATTCATTATTGCCTACACGTACCGTATCGTCCACATAAAAATCAACTATCCCCTAATATTTCCATTTTTACTTAGTTCAAAGTAGAGCGATAAACCACCTGCAGTAGGCTCCATATCCAATTCCTCTTCTCCATCACTCGTTAAGTGTGAACCTAATTGCTGAGCCCAGTAGTCTTTGGCATCTGCAATTCAATAAAGCGGCTTTTCAAGTTTCAACTCCTGACCATCACTTAACCCAAAAATCTCCTGAGATTTGACATAATATGTCAAATGTAGTACATGTATAGTATACATCCCGAGTGAGACTCTCACTCTGGATGTATGCCTGGGAAACTTCTTGAGTCCAGACGTTGAAACCCCTAATCCCAGCTATATACAGTGCCATTATTATCAATTTTTGTCAAAGGGTAGGTGAGTTGTGAATAAAAGAGTTTTCCTCTTTATCACGATGCCCCTGAACCACAAATCTAGCCTTGTATTTTTGTTCAGTCGTTCCCGCGTTATTTATTACTGACACGAACCTCCCTCCGAGTAGGTTTGCGGAAGTGGGTAGATATGACCTATTTACAATATAAAAGCACCATCCGATATTTTGTCCATCGATCTCCTTCCTCATAGCTTCTTCGCATTTGTTCGATCTGCATCTTGGGTCAAGCATCTCAAAAATCTCTGTCAAATACGTGTTGGATGCCTCGAGTATGGAATTATCCTGTATAAAGTGGTCCACATCATTTTCCTTTCCCCTCAGGCCCCCATGAATTTCTTCTATTACACTGAAGAACTTTGTGGTGACTCCATCAGATACCCAGAATATCCATTTTTTTAGTCTTTCTATTTTTTATGGACGTTCCCATCCCCTTATTTTTCCCTGTACACCCTTACGAGATCCCCAATTTCCAATATATACTTAGTTTCAGGTGAAAACTTTGATGCCAAAGATTTTCTAATCCTTTCTTCCACTCTGATGGATGCCATCTCCTTCTGATTGCTTACCAGAGCTCGCATCTGTTCGGCTTATGCAGGTAGATTTGTATTTGATACGGGGAAAGAATGTGGGATGCCGTATACCAATAACGATGGCAATAATCCTGATAGCCTCGCCGTATCCTTTATTACTTCCAATGATACCCTTAGTACGAACTCCCTCGAGACGATTGAGTGTTCAGTTTTTAGCTTTGAAGAGATACGGCGTAGACGGTGGTGAAAGGCTTCTCTCAGTCCGGTATCATTGTGGTCCTCTATTTCGCTGGGCTCAAGTTAAATCCCTTGGAATTGGGCTTTATTTAGAAACTCCGCACTGATTAACGACCTTTCTTGATCTAGCCTAATCCGGTTCAGGTATCCTGTGCACACACTAGCCTAGTATAAAAGAAAGTGTTCCCATAACTTCTCAGAAGTATTTTTCTAGATTAACACAGCATTTTGGAAGCCGGTGCTCACATCCCCATCATGAATAACTGGATCCCCTTCGAGCCACCTCAAATCGATCGACACCTCGTGGTTGAATATAATGCTCTCAAGGGAAACGCATCTCTGAAGCGAAACAGGGAGGAGTGGAAATCCTGACACAGATCACACTCGAGTGTGACCCGGTTCAACATGTCACGAATTGATGGGTTAATTTCCAGTTTCGAGCGTCTTAGGATCTGAAATGACCTTTCTGACCGTGGCTGAGGAAACTTTTGAAGATTTTTTTCAAATTAACTCCTCGTTTATAATGCCGATTTAATTTATCGTACTATGTTTGAGTGGTGATCCATGAAGCACTACTTCATGGATCAGTGGCATAGAAATTACCCCTTTGGAAAAGGAATTATTTTCATGTTGGCGATTTACTACTTAGTTACTTGTCCTCGTAATCAAGTATCATTTTATACCTTTTCATGGTGTTCAGTCCAATCATTAATGGAATATTTATTGTTACTGTAGACAGTGTATATTTACAGAAATGAGTTTGTCAACAGTGGCCGTCGTGCCATGAATATACCACAACTTTTGTGAATGACATCTCCGAAAGCGAATGATGCCTTTTCTTGTTTTAGATGTAATCCCACCCCTAATTTCATACAGTATGCCTTTAACTGTGGCATACCCACCGTTGATACTGCAGCACCGGAATCAATACAGAAGCCTAGAAACTTATTCTTTGATTCGGAGCTCTTTGTGTTATCCGTTAGATTATTTGCAAGGTCTGCCGTTAATATCATATCCGATGATATCGTATAGCTTGTTCCGTTATCTAATTTGAGCTTCTTTCCATTCTCCCTTTTATCTTTCAAAACCTCCACTTTCGTTTTATCATCATCCTTTTGCGATTTTGAAACCAGTATCGTCAGTGTGATTAGATGGACATGGTACATCTCACTGACATACTGTTCATGTAATCTTCGACCACTGGTCGAAGATTACATGAACAGTATGTCGTCAGGATTGTAATTGAAAGAAGAGGTCGGTGCTACTGTACAGCATTAATCTCCATCATTACGGACCGATACCGATTGTATGTATCGAGGCTTAATATCGCCTTTGCGTTGGGGACATGATGGTGAATCGGCTCTGAGATGCTCTGCTAAATACCCTTCCTGGATTAGGGTAGGTGTGAGTCCAGATGATAGTAGATCACCATAGTTTTTGTATGATATCCTATTTCTGAATCCGTGTGCCCTATTCTTGTCGTTTGCAATTCTTGTATCCTTCGCCTTATCATTTGGTAGATTTCAGTCGAATTGGTAATGTTCCAGGAAGTCACAATTGAAGCACCGATCACCGCTTTTTGGCTTGAATGAATCATTTTGATAGTTTCGGTAGTTTTGGTGACCTCTCCGTTCGTTACAGTCATTTTTCTGCTTTATCCTATCATACCTTTGCTGCCCAGCAAATTTGATAGTCTGGATTCTGGCTCATATTGGTTCATCATAAGAATGTCCTCATGAGCAATATCCAACATCGTTTAAACATAGTCGCCCAGTACCTGTTTGATGCTGCTCCATTCTTCTACGTGGTGTAGCATTGGTATTTTTTCCAACCAGTCATTCCTCATTTTATTTGCCCCTGAATATCCAATATCGTTGATTGATATATACACTTAATCACAAAGCGTCATTAAATCATATGGCATCCTCAACCTTCCTTTCAATGGAATGTTGAGTATTCCATACGATTTCATGACGTTTTCTGATGACAAGTTGGAAATCAGCGACCATTCGTAGGTATTGGTCGCTCGGAATAGATGATTACATTTTACCATTTTGTCACTTTCCCTTATGGAAAAATGTGGAATAATTCCTATATTTTTCTAATCAGTTCCAATAACAATTATTCATATTCTAATTCATCTGACTTTCAATCTTTGAACTTCAAAGACTCGAGGCGTGATGGGTTATTCTCACGACGACGTTCTGTTAGAAAGAACTTCGTGAATATTTCATCCAGTTCATTCCATGCTAAACATTTCCATATTAACGTTCGGTAGCGGCTTATTTCATTTCCTTTTAGAGTATGTCGCAACAGTAGTAAACTAATTTTGTCACTGGTATGTAAATGTTCACATAGTTCGATAAAATCGTCCCGGTCTTATATCAATTCCTCTCTAATCTAACCGTTTTAATTGTTCTTACTGGGGCAATTGTATACCAAGAGGATTATTTTGCGAATTTTCACCACAGCCGTATTCGGGTCCTTGTAGTTGTCTCGCTGTTAAAATGGGCGTGTCTCGTAATTTGGAGGCCGGTCGGCCTGAATTCCTTCTTCATCTCCTTCATTATTGTCGTTTACCATTTCGTGATCATGGAGCCCTTTTTCTTTAAATTATCTGGTTCCTTCAATTCGCAGTCGCACAACATATTTCTGCGGCTGTCTAGATGGTCGAGGTTCTGATTGTAATATTATTTTTTTCTCTTCTGGTTGTCTTTCGTATCATTCTAATGAGGAACAGGTTTATCTTGCAAAACAGGACTTGGTTGTCTTGGAATTTCTAACATTTCATTTCCCTGGGAGGATTTCGGATGTATACTATGTTAGGTCTGTTGTTAACTATGTGGACGGATATCCACATTTGGTTGCGTTGGTGGAAAGTTTGGAGCCGGTATTTCGGGATCTAATGTGTTGGCTAGGCTCGTTCACTGGTTTTATTGCAGAGTCTTTCTCTTCTGTTGCAGTTCATACATTTTCTGATGAATATGTGAGGAAGTAAGTAGTAGTCGACGGGAAGATATTGTTGATTTTGATAATGTGTCTGGTGATGGTGCTAATGATATTGAATTGGATTTGGAAATGATTGGCCAGATATTGTTGATTGTGAATTTGTGGAAGTAGTTGCTGGGATTGATACGCCTGTTGGGGTTTATAAGGATATGGAGGTGGACTTTGAGGGCGGTTTGGAATTGGGGTGGCTACCGTTTTGGGATGCATTTCTTTCTTGTTAAATGAGAGGTTTGTGTTCATTTCACGGTGGCATGATGTCAATTCGCGTTTTCCGGTTGTCCGGATGATATGAACCAGTTTAAATAATTGACTCTCGTAATGGTGACATTTTCCGTACTAACACGTTCTTCATCATTTTGCAGGAATGACTGATGGAAATGAGACTGATTCGGATTGGTGTTTCTAAATACATTTAGGGCGATGACAGTTATTATTTCGGTTGGTATGGAGTTGCAGTAAGCATTATGGAAAAAACGGATGGACAGACAGTTAGCCAAGATGCAAGAAGGGAAAGAGGAAAAGGAAAGGAGAAAATGGGAGGAGGAGGAGGAGACTGGGGTGGTGTAAACGATAGGAAAAGAAGAAAGTGCGTTTGCCACGTGTTTCATTTGTCCCTTTCTGCAAACGGTGTTTCCGCATGATGAAAATGACAAATCTAATTTATTTTTGCCACCCTAAATAAATGTTGCGTGAAAAGATCTTAATTTTTTATTCACAATACAGAACAATCTAAAAAACCAAGAGAAACTTGAACGTTTCGTCAACCGTTTGGCGCCGAGCCATAGTTATGTATAGATTGCGTTTACACATTTCGAGATGTGGAATGGTCGGTAATGATATTATTAATCTCTGTGACGAAGGGCCACATGAATGACGGTTGAGACTTATACATGAATCCAAATTTGGCATGAACATTGTTCGCTGTCAGGGCGCGCTATGCGGTTTCGACTCGTGAGAGAAAGGAAAAAACAAGAAATGAGCGAATGGGGAATTGCGCAGCGACTGAGCAAGTATTTATATATATATATTTATATATGGGTAGAGGTTCAGGGTGGTGTCGTAAGAAAGCGGGGTAGGGGTGCGGGGGGTGGGGAAAAATGAAAAACGAATGTTTTGGGCTGTTCTGTGTAAGGTGACAAAGAGTAACGAAGAACAAACGCCGCAAACCGACGATATGAAAAATTATGAACATTACAACACACTCCAACTCTTATAAATAGGACGGGAAGACAACTACCGACCGGAAGCCGCAGCTGCAGTGGCGGGCTGTGCGGCGGGAACGCCGGTCATGGCGGTTGTGGGGGGAGGAGGGGTAGGAGAAGGAGTTGATGCAACGGTGGGTTGTTGTTGGGGAGATGATGAGGATTGTACATGTGCAGCGGGAGGATTTGCATTGCCATTGGCGGTATGGTTATTATGATGCTGCTCTGCAGCTTGCTGTTGGTGAGCGGCGCGTTGTTGCTTGGCACGCAAGCCACGGATGAAATTATAAAATTCTAACGTTACTTCAGCTTCACGTACTGGCATCTGTGCGAAGTGTCTCCCAACAGCTTCTAATAGTTCCGTCTTTGAATCTGCTTTCACATCTAGATTGAAATGCTTTTTGTATCTTTTCAAACTGGTTTTCCTCAACTTTGACAAGTCCACATACTACAATGTAAACGATCCGATGGTCATTTATTGGTTAGTTTAGTGGGTATGTTTTCCACATCGGCATGTACCGTTCGATCTGTGTGCGGCGGGGAGGAAGGATGGGGGTGAAGGATGGGGGTGAAGGATGGGGGAAGGGGAAGGGGAAGGGGAAGGGGAAGGATAGGGTGGCGGAAGCGATGACTTACCGGCTTCGTCGGCTTCGACTCTGTTTTGGTGGATGGTTGCTTGTTGGATGCGCGTTTTGCACTTGTCATTAGTAGGTTCGAAGAAGAAAGAAAGAGACGAAGAAGAGGTTTATGAACTTATGAACGGTTCTCGAAAGGTTCTCGAAATGTGGGGCGGTGGAGAAGATAGAGGGGGAGGGGGAGGGGGGTGAAGAGAGAGAAGAGGAGGAGAAGCGTTATAAAAGGAAGAACGGCGGAGGAAAATGTATGTATGTATGTAAAGTTGAGAAATTAAATTAAACGGAGCGACGACATTTTTCAATTTTCGTATTTTCGTATTTTCGTATTTTCGTATTTTCGTATTTTTCGTATGTTTTTCATTTTCTTTTTTTTTTCATTTTTTTCCTTTTTTTCCTTCAAGTCATAAAAACACTGTACTCGTTCATGGGAGGAAATTTGAAAAAATATTTGAATCAATTAATTATAGGCCCGATAAACAATATTATAATATAAATATTATTCCTGCTCCGCCCCATTTCAATAACTGTACAGTACCCGTGTTTCGATTTTGTCACGTGTACCTTTTCAAAAACCGAATCAAACCAGTTCCCGATGACATTGTTTATTATTGCTTCTTCTCGCAAGACAATCATTCACCCAATCAAAACCGCCCGACTGCACCCGACTTCATGTCTTGCCCACGACTACTTGCTTGCCGCGTAATTTCGTATTTCATACTTCATATTATTTCATTTCTGCTCATTCATGTTCAACCCCCAACCCGCCATGACGATAATCGCCCCGACAATCACCACCCCCAACCACAAACATAAATCAATCGGCAATCTCACCCGCCCTCACCACATATCCTCGTTGACCGCATGGGCCACACATGACCTCAACAAAGAGCATTGGGTACCACTTCACGAGCAACGCTTGACCCTCCCTCCCTCTTCGTTCTGGCATGTAGTCGACATCGTAACCGTCCATCAACACTGGAATCGCACTATCTACTCGCAGACCTTATTACAAGCTGAGCATGTTCAGCTGTCTGACGGTACCTCGCTCACACCCTCGTCGCTCACAGACCATGAACCCGCGTTGTACTGTGCACCGCCTCCAAAAGGATGCCGTGTAAATGCCCTCAGAAGACTTTCAAGAAAGACTCCGGCTCCAATTGGCGGTACCCACCACACCGATGGCCGCACTTATGATGCTTATGAATGGACCGCCCAGTGGACGGAAAGTCATCCGGCTTGTGAGCAACTCTCAGAACATGGAGAGAGTGAGCCCGGTTTAAATGATAATCATCGCCACAGAACAGAACGCCACGTCGCATGTTTCGGTCTGTGCATACCAGAGCAGGTAGTTACGGAAGATAATCCACGTGCGCTTCGTTATTGGCCATTCCAATATCCGAAAACACGAGCATACCGCTTTGTGTACGAACCAGCACCACCATCAACAACTGAAGAAGATAATGAATCACAGCCTGCGTATGTATTGCGATATGAGGTAGTCCCGTTAGGTCACGAGGCGAAATCACCGAGAGATTTCGAAGCGCTTGTGAAACATGCGCAGCCATCCGGTATGAAACTGGTAACACATTTCCGTAAGCGTATGGCGCATTATGATGAAAAACTCGGAACTTCCACATATGTGAAGCGTGTGCTGCATGATAATATGATGAGTGAGATTAGATTCAGACGTTGGTATGATGAGATGAAGATACGGCATGCACCTCAGATTCGAACTTGGTCAGAAACTCCAGATTTACTTCTCAAACCTTACGAGGAACTTGCAATCGCTGCTTATTTATGTGCTTTGTGGGAGGCTGAGCGTGCGGAAGAGGGATGGGATGATGATCATGAACAGGTCGAGGAGGTTGACGATGTGGGAAGTGATGATGTCGGTGAAGTGATGGATGATTTGATTGAAGAACTAGAGAAGTATGAAATCCAAGCAACGAAGCGACGGAAACCGAAACGGAAACAAACATTTATCGACGTGGGATGCGGTAATGGATTATTGGTTTATCTACTCATTTGCGAAGGACATTCCGGAATCGGTGTCGATCTTCAAAAACGTCCTATTTGGTCATTGTATCCATCACAAGTACGTGAAGCACTTCATCATGAAGAAATGAATCCTTTGACATACGATTGTTCACCCTATGATTGGATAATTGGTAATCACTCTGACGAACTGTCACCATGGGTACCTGTTCTAGCAGCGCGCGCCCAACAATCTTTATCATGTCGTCAACTCGTTGACCAACCGAAGACCTTACACAACCCTGAAAACAAACCGATACGAAGAGCGCGTCCAAGATTTTTCCTTCTGCCGTGTTGTTTTTATGATTTTGATGGTAAGAAAGTTGCGTTCGGTCATATGAGACGAACTATTGGAGTTAAAGCTCCTCACGGGATGGGGAAGTACGAAGTTTATTATCGATGGATTGAATCCATCATGAGGGTATTTGGATTCACTGCCGAGTATGAGAATTTAAGGATACCTAGCACGAAATATGTTTGTCTTCTTGGTCGATTCGTCCAGCATGAATGCCGAATTTCAGACGATGTCGTTCGTGAAATGTCTGCTCTAGTTCTTCTAGATGCTCAGCAATCACGCATGAAATAAATATATATATATATAGTAAACGTTCTTTACTTTTATTCTTAAGTTGTTACTGTTGTTGCTTTAACTGTTTTTTTCTCTTTGTAGTAGTTAGTCCATTCACCTCCATCCTTTGCATAGTAATCCATGGGATATGTTTCACGCCATTCCGTCTTGCCGAGTGCGACAAAACATTCGTAAGGTGTTAATAACGGAACACCACTATACTTGTCACCCCAGTCAATACTAAGTCTTGGGCAAGCTACTTGAACCCACGCTTGTACACCAGAAACTTCAAACCGTTTCAATTTCGCAGGTGTCATCTCAGATAAAAGCAAGACGAAAAAATCTCTCCCCGAATCACGTAAAGCACGTATTAGCCTTTTCATAATGGCAGGAGATCCTTGTCTTCCTAATGTACCTAAAACAACACCGAAATTCGTAGCTTTTCTCGCGGTCACAATCGCCGACTTACGTGCCTCGTGCATAGCGTCAGTAGCGTATGATTCCCGGGTGAGTTTTTTAGAATATGGATCATATCTAAAGAAATTCATTTCAGGGTTTGCAATCATCGCACTTTCTAAATGGAATCTTCCATCTCCTATATAAAGAACTGTGTCTATTGTGTTTTTTTCATTGTTGATTTGAGGTGATGTACATCCTAATAATTCACCTGGTGAAAGTGGTTTCTTTTGTGGTACGGTTAGATTATCGAAATGCGTAGGACATGCTTCATCTTTTAATCTATGTACAGCATCGACAAATTGAATGGTACCAACAATTGAAATTTTATCAGCCCTTTTGAAATTCGCACACATCGCTTTCAGTAGATGCGATATATCAAACGCAATATGTACAAATACGTAAAGTGTAGGAATGACAGTGGAAGATACAGGAACGAGGCAACTATGTCCATAATGGACAAGTAAATCAGCTGAAAGTGCGGATGCAGATAAATCATCTATACAACAAGCTCCATAAGTGACATCTGCCAGGATGACTGATGACTTTACAGACGGTACATGGCGACGAATGATGTCAGAGATGGTTGTAGCGTATAATAATAAACCTTCAGGTAATTGTAGGGCTATGCGTGTCGCATTTGCTTCTCTTGCTCTATGGATTGTCTTCGCTAATTCAAATGAATAGTTTGAAGGTAATGAACGACAGTTGGATAACAGTTCAGGGTCGTTTTGTAATGAGTCGGGCACCGGAGTGTAGCGACGTGGTGGGGGTCGACGTGGCGTCGATTTTATAGGGATTAATGTTTTTGTCGTTGTTATTGAAGAGGAAGGGGATGACGATGAAGATGATGCGGGTTGTCGGAGATTGGCGCCGGCGTAACGACCTTGTCTTTTGTTCAAAGTTGTGGCGGGAGATTGCATGTTGGCGCTGGCTTTCGATTTGTAGCTTCGTCTCCAAAAGCCTAAAAGTTGGGATGTACAGTGGTGGAACGGCGCGGATCAACAAACATTTTTATTATACTGTAATAGGGAGTTTGATTATCGAGAAGATCGTGATGTGATGTGCATGACATTATTATTAAATAAAAATTTTATGATCCTTATTTTATTTCTTATTTTATTAAATTTTAGGGAAAAATTTTATGTATTTGTTTTACTGTAAGCTATTGTTTACAAAACCATCACGTCGCTGAGAATCCCCCTTCACTCGTGGGCAAGCAGATAATTAAATGAATCATTTGTCAGCACGAGATCCGCACAAGAGAGACAAGAGAGAGATAGTTGGAATTAAATTACAAATTTTGTTAATGTAGCACTATTTCAAACGAAGTCTGGATTCCAACCGGGAAGAGGAAAATGCTGCATATGTTCTCCCGTTCGTACAAAGTCACAAAGAAGAGCGTTCACTTGAGTAGGGTATTCTTCCTTTGAAATCTGAAATGGAATTTTGCATCTTTAAATGCAAAATGAAATCTAGTCCTAGTTCTAGACAGACAATGAAAATGAAAAGTTCAATTCCACTAGGAGAAATAGTATTTAATCGGTTTGATCGGAACAGAATCTATTTCCTTCAACGTTCCTTCAGCTTCTTTCCACTGCTTCAAAAAACATTCTCGAAAATCTACTCGTTAATCTGACTCCGACGTTCCAACAACAAAACAAAAACTTCAAACCTTCTCTTCCTCTACTCTTCACAAGAAGATTTCAAAAATGATTGGTAAAACTGTAAGATTTCTTTCCAATCTCATCAGAAAACAGCAACCTACCGATGATCTGGAACCGGTTGAACAGTCTCCATCATCACCGCTACCCTTAATAGCAATGATGCTGATCACAACAATTGCTGGTTTTAATGTAATTTCAGGAATTCGTGCAAAACGGACAAATAATGGTGATGGTGATGGCGATGGCTCTGATGGAATTGATAATGGTAGTGAAATCGTGGCGATTAATGAAGACGGTACTGCGATGGCAACTGGGAATAGTGATGAATCATTGGGTGGTGATGACGGGGATGGAAGAAATGTTGTTTCGATACAGGAGCAGTTTTTGTATGGAAATGTTTTAACTCGAGATTTCTTCTCCTCGGTTACTACCAGTACAGCACAACAACAACAACAGCGGCACCACAATGTAGCTTATGAAGCTGATGAGGAATCGCTGAGATTTTTTGCAGACGACTGCCCAAGATCTAATTCAGGTTTGAGACGCACTTCGCCTGGTTTTTATTCAGCTGTTGGAGGGAGTCGAGATGGTAGTTCAAGCAACGACCATTTTTGCAACGACACCCCGTAATATTGAGGAATGTTTTTATATTAGTTATTTTTTTTTTTTCCTCCCTTTTCTTTGTTTTAATATTTTCAAATAAAAAGTAAATGAGTCAGTCAGCCAATGAATTGGCTTCTTGCTGACAGATTAAATGATTTTTTCCAAGATGATACAGCCAATGAATTGAGGAGGTAGAAAATTTGTGAAAAGCAATGAGTGTTAGACACGTCGTACGTTGTACTGTAAGTCTTTTCGATAATAATTCAAATTAAATGTGGATTTATACAGTGCACAGTAAAATGATTTGTTTGACAACATTTGATCCGGATCGTTGATCAACTTGCACACCAATACCAATACATCCACGCCATCACGTTGTTAATCAACCGTCATCCTCGTCGCACTTAAAAACATGACTGTGTATTCGTTTTATTTATTCAACCGAAGTGGAGTATGCCTCATATACAATGAATGGAAACGACCACATCAAGTACATACGGCGGACGACGATCAAAAACATATGTTCGGAATGTTATTCGCTCTTCGTGATTTCTCTATCAAACTATCATCTCCGCCGTCCCCGTCCCCGTCCCCTTCTCCTTCTCCATCTCCTGCACCTCCCTCATCAACTACAAAAACAACATCTGACACGGAGACACCATCACAACCACCACCAACCATGATCGATATAGAAGGTCCTGGTATACAAGGCTTGCCCAAATATTTCATCACCGATTCATACGCGCTTCATTATTTTGAAACTCCCACAGGATTACGTTTCGTTCTTACCACCAGTAATAACTTTGGTCAGTTAGATGTTTCGAAACATCTCTCGCATATATACGCAAACATTTATGTGCAATACGTTGTGAAAAATCCACTTTATAGGCCGTTCACTCCAATTTCCATCCCTGTCTTCAACTCAAAGCTCGATGAATACATCCGACAGCTTCCTTGCTTCTGACATTTAGGAGAGAGAAAAAAAAAAAAAAAGCTAGTAATTAATCTATGTAACTTATATCAACCTCCGCATACATGCCCTGCTCGTATTTCTCTCATTCTATCTTCCAGATTGGTCCCTCTTTCTATTTTTTTTATTCTTACACACACACATACAATTTTTGCAAGATATAAAAACTCACAAGTATAAAAAAACAAAACTCAAAAAACATCAAAACAAAACAAAACAAAACAAACCATAAATTATGATTATGAACGACATTCTAGAAAACACACTCATCAAAAATTTAAGAAGCATCATGTCCAGAAGCTTCTCTGGACAAAGAAGACTCAGTCCCACCGCCAGCCACCTGTTTAACCTTAGCCACAGTCCCTACAGCGATAGTCTTTCCCTCATCTCTGATCATGAATCTCCCAAGTTGCGGGAAGACATCATAAGGCTCCACACAAATAGGCATAGCCGTCGTCAACTGAACCAGAACCTTCATACCCGGCTTGACAAACTTAGGATACTTACGTTTAGATTTACCCGACTTGTCAATTTCTGCCAGTAATCTTGTAACCGTAATTTCTTCAACTGCAGCATGAATATGAATAACAGCTGAATATCCCGCACATATAATACTTTTATGTTCCAAAATCATTAGTTTTGCAATAAAACTTTGAGAATATGATACTAAGTCATGCGGTGAACAAAGAACAAATCCAACTCTTACATCTTCTTCTTCAACACCTTTCAATCTTAATCTTACAACATCTCCAGGTTCAGCAGCCTGCGATGTAGTATTTTCTAATATCAATGCATCAACTACCACATCAACTCGGTTAGGCATCAATGTCAATTTATCATTCACTTCAATAATCCCAGATTCTAATTTTCCAGTTACCATAGTTCCCATCTCTTTATGTTTCTCATTCACAGGCATTTTAACAGCACCTGACATTAATCTTTCTGGAATCTTAATATTTTCCAAAATATCTAACAATGGTTCTCCTGTATACCACGAACACGCCTTATCATCTGCTTTCACTTTCAGATTCTCACCAGTCAATCCAGACACAGGTATCCATACTAACCCTTTGGGATTCCAACCAACCTGCCTTAAATACGGTTCAAGTTTAGTTTTGCATTCATTGAATCGTTCTTTACTCCAAGATCCATCACTATTAAGTACACTATTATCATCAAGCTTATTAATAACAACAATCATTTGTCTCACACCTGACGTTTTAGCGAGCATAGCATGTTCTCTTGTTTGGCCGCCACGTTCAAACCCAGTTTCAAATTCTCCTTTACGTGCAGAAATGACTAAAATACCAATATCTGCTTGTGAAGCACCACCAATCATGTGCGGCACATAATTCTTATGACCAGGTGCATCTAAAATAGTAAATCTTCTTGTAATTGTTGTGAAACTTGCTTGCCCGCATTCTTCAGTTTTACCTTTAGCTCTTTCTTGTTCGGATGTATCTACAGCGAAAGCGAATTTCCAACTTTCTCGATTCAATGCTTTTGCTTCACGTTCATATTTTTCCATCGTTCGCTCATCTACGTTTCCTGTTAAAAATAATAAATGTCCTGATATTGTACTTTTACCTGCATCTACATGACCTAATAAAACAACATTCAATGGTTTCTTCTCATCAAATGATATCTTAGACAAGTCGCGCCCATCGATGGTTCGTGATGGCGATGTTGTTGGTTCTGGTATCGGTCGTGAAGTATTTATGGATGTAGCATTACCATTGGTGGTATCACCTGTTAACTCACGCATGGCGGCGTCAGCAGCAGCAGCATCAGCAGCTAGAGCAGACACTTCAGCAGCAGATTTGCCATTCAATTCGTCGGTTGTTAATGTGGTTGATGTTGTTGTTGATGTCGGCATTACATTTGTTGTGGAACCGGTAGATGAAATAATAGGCGTATCTGAAGGAGTTGTAGATGAAGTTGAAATGGAAGTGGAGGATGAAGCAACAGGATTGTTGTTGGAGCCTGAATTTGAAGAATCGGAAATATTCATAGAAGCCATAGCGTTCATAGGTGTAACTTCCAGTTTAGGGTCATTTCTATTATTATTAGAATCATCGTTCGGCATACTTGTAGTTGGAGGTGAAGGTGAAGGTGTGGGTTCATCATCATCATCCCAACCAGCCAGTGTAGATTGTTCATCCGATTGTTGTATAGGAGGCGGTGGCGCAGGTGATAACCAAGACGGTACGAATTCTCTAGCGTCAGGATTCATTACGTCGTGATTTTTGATTTTAAATCGCGTCGGTCGTTGATTTAATTTTGACTTGGACACTCAATGAGATGATGCGCCTTTCAAAAAACTGAATAAAACGGTGAATTGGTGTTTGCTTTGTACTTATGGTTTATCGACGGTATTTTGCTGAGCAAACTGATGGAGAAAATCACCCAAACAGAATGAGTGTTATGGACGGCGATACACTTGTAGTATAAAGCCATTACACCACTTACATTATATAATAAGGTCTTGTATGAGGTATATAATATAATAATATTATAATATATACCTCATACAAGACCGTCAACTGTATTAGTTTAATTTTGAAATTCCTTTAAAATTTTTCAATTTTTCAATTTTTCGTCAATCAACATTCAATACGATCTGTCCAACCAACACCGACAAAAGCGTTAGTTGGGCCAATGAAACTTTACTAAGCTTCAGCGAGGCTTTACTAGGACCACTTTATTCGGGAATGCGAACCCTTTTCCCATTTTCAAGCTCTTGATGTTGCACAATGGGATGACATCATCCTTTATTATTTGTCTACTGGCTTGCATTGTTAGATCATGTGTCGGAAGTCGACGTTGACCAGCTAAGCAACTTTCTGACATCTCCAAGAACATGAACATCTCTTCCGTCATAGAGATTTGAAAGCGTCTCTTCACTCATTTCAATGACAACTTTTGCGACTTTACCAATCTGTCTGAGCTCATCTCCAACCTCCTTCAATTCACCACCGACAATTCTACGTCCCTCCTTGACACTATCTAAATTTTTAAACGTTCTGTCTTTTGCAGTACGTCGTTGCATTATTCCTTTAACACATTTTTCAATACCTCTTCCTTTTTCACCACTTTCGCTCTCCTGTAATGATAATACATGCTTTGCATTATCTCCACTGAGCGATTCCCTAGCTCGGTACACATATTCAAGCATTTTCCGGACTTCCTTTTCTCTCACTTCACAAATACTGTCCGGCATGCTTCTCATCACTTCTGAAGTTACTTCCATTCCCACTCCAGATCCTATTCTACTTTGTTGCTGCACTTCTTCTAATCGTCGTTCCAGGAATGCCTCTAGTTCACCGACATCATCTAAAAATGCCTCGCGTGTATCACTGTCTGCCAGAGTTATCCCATCAGTATACTCAACTTCTTCTTCTTTCGTAGTTGTTGACGTCATGTCATCTTTTACTTCAATCCCCCAGTCAATTCCAACCGTCGTTGAGCTATCATTTTCTGTCGGAGAAATTCCTTCTCCGTTTCCGTCCACTTGAATTCTCCAGTCTATACCGTTGTCACGACTTGCATCTTCACTGTTCTCGCCAGCCTCATCTGCATTGATGCCTGTGACACCAATTTCAATCCCCCAGTCAATCCCATCAACACCAACATCACTTTCGTCTACCGTCGCGCCAGTGTCCTTAACTTCGATCCCCGAGTCAATTCCGTCACCATTCTCCACAACATCCGTATTCCCTCTTTTCAATTTAACCACTTCGTCAACATCAGTGTTGGCAATATTTCTAACAGTCCTACATCTCTTCAATTCCCCAGTACCATTGGTGACAAACTCCGCAAATTCCTCATAGTAATCAACAGCCGCTAAAAGTTCCCGAGCAGATTCAGCAGCCCCCTTAAGCACGTTAGGCATTTCCCTTTTCACGAAATCCCGAACCCTTTTTTCATAAACTTCAACATGATGACTATCACTATCTCCAAGTCCATACATCTGAGAAACAAGTTTAAATCTTTCATCAGCTTCTTCAGCACCCCTTGCAGTAGAAACTTCCCTTCGTTGTAATTCCTGACTCTCTGCACTCAATACAGTAATTCGTTTCTTTAACGCAGGAGCTTCAACATCACTCAATCTAACCAACAGCAGAGCAGCATCGGCTAGGAAAATATCCTCCTTTTCAAAAGCTGCTCTCGCAATTTCCCACGGTCCTTTTCGTCTACGACCGAGTAAATCAGTGTCGGTGTACGCATCTTTGGAGTTGTCAGCAGCTTCTCGAACGGAATGATATGAAAGTACGTCGTGAGGGCTCAGCGTTTTAGGTAGGTACTGTGAGAGTTTAGAAAGTTCGGATGGTGGTGTTGAAGTGTACGCTGTGCGTGCTAGAGCACGTGCTGCTTTTAAACGTGCGTGCCATTTACGAGGGACGCGATGTCGGTCAATTAACCATTGTAGAAATTTCGTGTAGTCTATGTCGATTGGTAGCTCAGTCTCTAATTCTTCATTTCCGCCATTGCCTGTTACTGGTCGTTGCTCCTGAGTCATTTCTTTTCTAGCTTTTTTTTGAGTGATTTAGTTGGAATTACTCGGTGGTAGCGGATGTAGCTGGGAGGGGATCAATGATTTCTTCCTGAAGGTGTGCAGACGGATGTTGATTGAGAAGGCAAATGAGAACTGAATCAAAAAAAATGAATTAACAATAAACTTTCGATAATTTATTTAGTGTGTGTCCGCATTCTTTTTGAATTTACCCCAAAACATCATAATCAGGGCCTGGTCCACCAAGCCGAGGGCGGAAACCTAGAGTCGTAACTGTCGATTTTTCGATGGCTGGATTAACAAAAAAATGTTAAAGGAAAGATACTGACAGATGACATCAAATGCTGTTTATGTGGCTGATTGCAGAATGAAACATCGGCTGTTCTTCTTCAACAGCCACTCTCCGTTCCCCTCTTTCAGTTACCACGACCGCCATTGTGAACAGCAGAGTCAGTAGGAAAAGTATCAATACAATCAATTCTTCCATCGAAAGATGCGTTTCTTTGTTTTGATTTTGGGATATGTATCGTAAATTTTGAGAGAATGAAAGCAGTCAGCCACACGGCGAGAAACCGCCTATTTGGTTTCCCCGTCTACAAGGATATCATAAAGGAAAGTATACAGTACATTGCAATTATTTGATGTTCGTTGGAGGCAGGAACCACTGCTGAAGTTTCGATTTGCATTCATCGCTCCCTTCTCGCCGGAGACACGCAAATTATTTTACAACAACCAATGAATAGAAACCAGTACAAAAAGATAATCATTCGATACGAATCCGTTCAAGCGGAGGCATGTCATCATAGATTGATTTCCGTTTCTCATCACTCTCCACCTGATTATCTTTATCGAGATTGGAGATAAACTGGGAATACAATTTTTTCTGATCCTGTTTATATTTCTTCCGGTGCTCAACAAGTTGTTCCTTAACCGCCTTCAATTCGGTCAACGTTTGCCTGACCGCTACATCATTAGGGACCATTTTACAAGCATCCATTAAAACCTGTTTTGCTTCTGAAGCTCTCCCTTCCGCCAAATCTAGATCCCAAAGTTCATCAGTTCCTTCCTTTTTCAAATCGAACTGAACCATACGCATGAGAGTAACACCCTTTCGATACAAACCTTTTACGTTCGATCCATCAATTCGCAAAGCTTCCGAAAAGTCCCATAATGCATTCGTGACATCATCCGTACGTAAACGACACAGTCCTCTGTTTAGATGACATGGTAATTTAAAATCATTTATTTCTCTACGTCCTGCTTTTCCAATCGCTGCCCATTCCTCCTTCGATGTGTATATATGAACGAAACATTTATCATATTGTTTCCATGCTTGTTCGTATTTACCTTTTGCGAATAACTTATTTCCTTTTTCTTTCTCTTTCAATCCTGCCGCTATCTTCTCCTGGATCGAACTGTAGTCGTAGTCTAATACACTCATGTCTGCATTCTCCTCCTCGTTCGAAGAGTCATAACATGCATGTGGGTCGTGTGGGTCCGTCGCTCCTTCTTCCTGTGCCAAGTCATCACTCCAATCAAGTTTGTCTGATTCCATCTTTATTCAATTTCTATTCTCGTTGGTTTTGAAAAGTTGGGAGTTGTTTCAAGTAATGGGAGAAAGTGATGAGAACTGAGGTTGTCCTGGAGAGTGGAATGGGCATGGCGGTTCTGTCCGGCAGGGGCATGCAGATATGAAGTGAATAAAAAAAAGGATGCAATTAAAGAATATAACAAAAAAACTCTCGGTGCTTACACAGATTCTGATAATAATAGATTGATCATAAAATAATGAAAAAATCGAAAAATGGAAAACATCGAATAAAACGGAAACTACAACAAACATACCAAAAACATCAGAAAAAAAAAGAATCATTGAAAAGATCTGACGCCCAAAGTCCTCTTCACTACTTCATAAACCACGTAAGAAACACCAGCAGACGGGATCGCACTGATGTACATCGGTTGCAACCCCCTGAACAAGCTGCCCAGGCCTTCATTTTTGACAATACTCCTGGCCGCATCAAACATGCTTCGATACTGAATTGGTCTTCCACCGAGACCTTGTAACTGCAATCTCTTTCTCAGCACATCCAGAGGATGGCAAGCTGTTTGAGCCACAGCTCCCGCAAACGCACCGATAAACAACATTGACAATAAATCCGCTTCACGTCCTTTCTTTTTCGCGTACCACATTTTTAACTGTTCATAAATTGCGAAATCCAATCCCGCGTACGGCATCATCGCAATCACCGTCGGACTTAATCCTCTGTACAATCCTTTCAATC
>JAULBU010020890.1:0-19324 GCA_032358235.1 Odonthalia washingtoniensis
GCTATCTTCGGTGAATACTCCTCCTTCATGTATTATCTTTTGAGATACTATTCTCTTTAATCAAGATGCTGGTATTCTTGATGTTGGTATCGGTTCGATTGTGCGTATTGGCACCAAGTGCTACACAATCATCGAAACCAGCCCAACAGTCGGTAGCTGGTATCTTGACCGTGCTCGTGAGGATGCAACTACATCTGCTATGGAGGTAACTGTATTCCAAGGTGTGCAAATCAACTTTGGCTTCCACCGAAATGCCTTGACGACTGCAATCCGCCCACTGGCTCCAGTCAGCTCACAAATGGGTGTACGAAGTGCCGTAGCTAGCTTCGATGGTCTGACCGTCCGTGCTACGATGGGCTACAACATGAGTACGCAAAATACTCAAGTTACTCTTGACTTCTTGATGGGAGTTAAGGTTCTGGATCTCAACCTCGGTGTCGCACTCACGAGCTAAGAAATGGACTTTATCAATGTGGTCGAGAGGCTAGGCTCGCTTGGCCTCTTGGTTTGCTTGATTATCGTTCTTCCTAGTATTGTTCGTAGCTTCGTTGTTGGCGTACAAAGCGTCATTAACGAAGTTCAGAAGGTACATCAGGAAGCTATTGCCCATAGTGATAATCAATTGTCAAGGATTGTGACAGAGCATAGTGCAAGATTTGCATCCATTGAGGCTGTACTCCAGAAGAACATTGAAACGACGCAAGTGCTCATCAGAGAGATTTCTCTGATGAAAGAGAGAGTTACAAATGTTCACTCGACAGATTGAAAAGTTGTTTTACTTCTTGAGTAAGAAATTTGGTACGAGTATCACATATTATCAATCGGAGAAAGCACCTATTGACTTTGATACAGGTATGCGGTCTAATACCGACAAGCCGTACACAGTTAAAGCAGTGTTTGCTCCGGTTGATAATTATGTGATATTTTTACATAAATTGCTTGGCAAGACTGAAATGACAAAGACTCAATTTCTTGTACTCTTGAGTATGATGCCAGTTACGCCCAATCTTGAGTATGATTACTTCAAGGCCAACAATCAAACCTTTCGTAATCTAAGTTTGGAGAAGCATGGAACGATTGGTATACTTTGTGGAGAAGCTGTATGAAAAGAGAAGAATACTTCTTATACTGTCATGCTTCGATACTGAAGTTTATCAAGCAGGCTAACATTGGTTTGCCTGCAATCTTTCCGCAACACGCTTCAGAAACAGATCAGAAGGTTGATGCTTGTGTAGAGTTTCTAGTTGAAGGGCCGAATTTCAATAGAATTGGATCAGCTCGAGAAAATTACGCCCTCTTGAAGTTGGATGCTCTTGTCAAATCCAAAATAGTCAACTCAGATATTTACTGGCACCAACAAATACTTGGTAGAGTAGTAGATATGCTGGACAAACCGATTCCGATATACAAAATCGGAGACGCTAAATTCGACAAAAGCTACGCTGGCATACTTCGTCCTATGCCATCTAGCAGCACTCCTGTAACTCCTACAGGAGTCAAGGAACCAAATCACACACTTGTTACTCAAGTGTACGAACTGGAGGTCTGTTAATGGAACCACTACCCGGTGCATATATCGACTTAAAGCAAGTCGATTTTATGTGGGAAGATGGGTACTCAAAAGTAGGTGCAGTAAACTTGCTTGCTGGCTATACCATCGGAGCAACAACGATTGCTGTAGATGGATTCACTGGTCTGCTGAAAGCAGGAGTCATGCTTAAGTTTGCAAACCATGCAACTGAGTATGAAATTACTTCGGTTACTGGTACGCCAAATACCACAGGCATTGTGTTTAGCCCTGCTCTCACAGCAGCAGTGGCCGACAACGTAGTTGTGAATGTTGGGCCTGCACGCTTGTACATCAAGGTCGGTGAAGGAAACTTGACCTTCTCTGAGAAAGTGAATCGTGAGTACAAGATGGATCGTGGCCTTCTTGACCAAGTGCGTAATGGTGATGAAGTACCAATGGATGTAAACTTTCAGTTTGCATACATTTACTTGAAGTCTCCAGCAGGAAGCATTACACCAACTCCTCGTGAGTTCATGTACCAAGAAGGGCCAAGTTCTGATAACGTATCGACCGGCAAGGATTGCGAACCATACGCTATCAACATCGTACTCTTGAATAATGCTAACGCAACTACTTGTGCTGGCATCACTACTCCAAAGGAAAAGACGACTCTCAAAGAGTTCCGTCAAGAGTCCTTTGACTTTGATGTCAAAGCAGGTACAGTAGCAGCAGTTGGTAAGTGTAACGTCCCTCGTGCCATCGTAGAGCGTCTATAATGAAAATCAACGGTATCGAGGTTAGTAAACCTCGCTTGGTTAAGGTTCACTTTTATCTCGAAGACGGGCAAGCGGTGGAATTTGCGTTCCGTCCGCTTACTCGTGATGATGACTACGAGAAGATCACTCCAAAGCCTATTCCTCCAGAAGTCGTTAAACCGAATAATGTTCGGTTTAGGGATTTTGAAGATGCGAATTATAAAAGTGCGATGGAAGCTTGGGCAACTAACAGTGCTCACTGGAAATTCTTGAAGTCTATTGGAGCCACAGAAGGTCTTGAGTGGGACAAGGTGAAAACTGATGATCCCTCTACTTGGCCTCTTTGGGAGAAAGAAATTGATGAGTTGTTTGGAATTGGCTACTCGTCGAAATTGTTTGAGTCCTACGTTGACGCCAACATGTTGAGTGAAGAAGTGATGGAGGAAGCCCGCAAAAGTTTTATACTTTCCAAGGCTCCAAAGGAAACAGAATAATCCTTCCAAGTTTTCGTACTCAAAAGTACGCAGTCTGGAAGGCTTGCGAAAGGCTTGGAATCCGACCACCCGGAGTCCAAGCCTCTTTCGATGATAGTGACTTGACCACTCAAGCAGCGATCTTGGGATACTCACAGATCAGGGAGATGGAAGATGCCGAGATTGAAAATATCCGCATCTCTGCCTCAGTTGGATCGAAAGCGTTTTGAGAGCGATTTCAAATTGAGGGTCACGAGAGCTATTTACACCGCTATCAGGCAGTTCTTGATGGCGGCTGTTCCTAAGATACCTATTTGGACAGGATTTGCAAGGGGAGCCTTGGCACAACTTGAAGAATTGGTTGGTAGACATCCCGGATTCACAGACAAAACCGTCAATAAGGTACTTACCACACTTCCTAAACGTCGTGGTTTGTACTACAAGGGTATAGAACGAACGAACCTTAGTAGTAGACCTCTTGGTACTCCTAAAGCGGACATTGTGACCGGAGGAAGAATAACCAAAGCGTCAAAGAATGGACGTATTGTGTTTTTCTTTCAGATTGACATAGACTACTTTACATCTCTTGATGAAGCCAAATGGCATTCATTTCAAGCTGGTAGAGAAGCCTTTCTTGAAAGCATCAAGAACTACCTTCAGAAGAACCGTGATGTGCTCGGAAACTATCTAATTCGTAAGGAGTCGTAATGAGTACAATGTCCTACGAATTGGACATCAGTAAGTTTCTTCAACAATCGAAGCAAATTGAGGCTGCTTTCAAAGCCCAAGACACTGCTCTTCAAAATATAATCAAGAGTACGATTCGATACAATGACACTGGTGAAGAAACTTCTGGTGTAGTTAGAGTAGTAATCTCTGAGCTTGAAGAAGCTAACATAGCTTATCGTAAAGGTGAGAAAGGTCTTGAAATCCTGGGCACCACAGTCAACAAGACTGCTCAAGGAATGCGAAGATTGCGTGAAGAAGCTCAGAAGATGGCTAGTCTTGATAATCTTAAGCAACTAAACAAGAGTACGCGATTCACTAAGGCTTTTGACATCGCAGAGACTGGTGAGTTTGAGAAAATCAAGACTCGTATTCGTGAGTTGAATTCTGAACAAGTAAATCCTAAGACCATTAAGGACTTTCTTGATCAGATTCGTAGTGGAAAGACTGTTGAGGCTACTGGTCAGCTTGCTAAACTTCGAGACGAACTCAAGAGGATTGTCGAGCTTGAGAACATCGTAGAGAATCGAACTCGTAATAGAGATCGAGCACGTAAAGCTGTACCACGCTTCGATCAGTTCTCTCAGAAAGAGCTGATGCCATCGGCTTTTAAGTTGCAAGACTTAGACTTGAAGCCCGGTCAAATGAATCAAGTGCGTAAGTCTCTTGAAAGTCTACGTAATTCGATTAAGATTGATCCAGACATCAATACGACCAAGATTCGTGCCGTGATGGATCAACTCAAGAGTAATCCGATAAAGATCTTCAACGATCCTGTAGATCAGAAAATTGCATATCGTTTGTCGGTAATCTTGAATATCTATCGAAACATTATCAACGCCAAACGCCAAGAACAACAGCTTGACCAGAACAAACTTGGCTTGATGAACAAGCAGAGTCAGCAGATTGACCAAGATAGTAGACAGACAGACATCGTATCAAAGTTGATCGGTCGTCGTCAACTACAACCTACGATGGATAGAATCAAGAGTGTAGATCCTAACTCTAAGTTAGATGTTGGTCGTCTTGAAACTCAACTCAAGGGTATTGCTCAGCTTGCTTTGCGTGCTGGCTTGAATAGCAAGCAGATTGGCGAACTGTTTGATAAGGTCAAGAGTGGTGACTTTTCAAGTGTCGAATCGAAGTATACACGAATCCTACAGCGGATAGTGAGCTTTAATCGTACTCTTGAGAGCGAACTGAACAGAACCGCTAAGATTCCTAACATGAAGTTGCCGACACCAGATGATACTGGTCTTGGCCGCATGAGAGATTTCCAGAGCATTCCTGAACGTGTCAAGACTAGCTTACAGTTCTTTGTGATCTACAAAGGATTCTCAGTAGTATCAGACTCGCTCAAAGATGCCATTAAAGATGCTCGTGATTACGAAATCCAAGTGTCTTTAATCCGAACGATTTCTCAAGAAGCTCAACTAAGCTCTCAGCAATGGAGTAAAGGACTAGCTGGAGTTTCTAGTAAGCTTGGTATTGAGTTCAAAGACGTAGCCGGTGGAGCCTATGACGCGATCTCTAACCAGATCACTCAAGGTAGATCTACCTTTAAGTTTGTTGAAGATGCTGGTAACCTAGCTCGCACGACAAACTCTACTCTTAAAGACTCAGTGAACCTCTTGAGTTCGGTGGTCAACGTCTATGGTAGCCGAGCAGGAACTGTTGAGGAAATCTCTGCTAAGCTCTTCAAGACTATCGACCGTGGTCGTATTGTTGCAAGTGACTTGTCCAACACCTTTGGTCGAGTTGCCTTTACAGCAGAAGACGTTGGAGTATCGACAAACGAACTCTTGGGTACGCTGGCACTCTTGACTCGCTCGGGTGTGACCACTGATGACGCCATGACGTTGGTAAACAACGTGATGGTTCAAGTCTTGAAGCCTTCAGAAAGTCTTAAGAAAGTCTTTGAAGACTTAGGTATCGGTAGTGCTCGTAACGCTATCAAAGTCAAAGGCTTTGCTGGTACTCTTGAGTTGCTCCAGAAAGCTATTCAGGATGGCAAGGTCAATGTGGAAGAAATCTTCCCTGAGATGCGAGCAAACAAAGGCTTTAGCTTCCTTCGTGGTCGTCTCAATGAACTCAAGAATGAAATCAAAATCATTGGTCAAGAATCTGGACAGACTTACAAAAACGCCCTTGAAATCCGTGACGAACCTGTAGCTGATAAGATTGCGAAGATTAGCAATACTATCAAGAATGCTCTTACTGTAACTGTCGGTCAAGGTGTTAATGAAGCTGTAGTTGCTTTCGCTGAAAGCATCACTGGCTTGAACATCAAGGACATTACGAAGGATCAAGAGTCGTTTGCAAAGGCTACTGAGCGTCTTGAAAATGCGATCAGACTAACTGTGAAGACTGTAATTGCAGTTGCTGGTGGTCTTGGACTAGCTAGAGTTGCCTATCTTGGTTACGCAGTAGCTCAAGAAGTGTCAATGAAGTTGGCTCAAAGAAACGCTCTAATCGACGAAGTATGGACTAAGCAGAAGTTAGCAAATGCTGCTGCTACTCGTACTCAAGCTGCTGCTGAAGTAGATCGAGCAAATAAGGTTAATGGTAGAGTTGGCCTTCGATCTGCTATCGGTGGAGCCGCTGGAAGTCTGTTAGTTGGAGCCGCACTGTCGTATGTCTTATTCAAGAATACGGCTGTAGAGTCAATCAGTGATGTTGAACAAGCTTACGACGAAATGTTACGCAAGAGTAAGCAACAGATCAAGATTGATCCAGTTGTAACGAACATTGATAAGGTTCGTGATCAGTTTACTCTTGTTGGTCAGACTATCTCTCAACAGTTAGCTTCCAAGCTTTCTGCTGTAAATGATCGCTTGTTTAGCACTAAGCGGATTAGTGCAGAGATGGGTGAGGTTCTTCGTAATGGCTTCGTTGCCTACATTGACTTGGCGAAGAACAAGATTGAGGATCTTGAACGGGCGTCTACTAAACTTAGAACTCGTCTTGAAGATAAAGATCGAGGTAAGTTTACTGAGAGACTGAATGATACTGTATTTGGTTTGCAGCAACAGTATGCAACTGATCCTCAGTTCATGCAAGTTACTGAAAATCAGATTACAAAGAATATTGCAAAGATCAAAGAACTGTACTCCGCAGGAACTGAAGCTAGTGTTGAAGAAGCACGTAATCTATTTGAGAAAGTTGGGGAGTTGCAATCGCAACTTATTCAACGCGAAATGCAGATGCGTGTTAAACAAACAGAAGCCGAAGGTGGAGGTGTAGTATTCTTCGATCAAGCTCCACTACTCAAGAGGCAGAATGACTTAATCAGTCTCAGAACGGAACTTGAGAAACGATTAACTGCTGAACTTGAGAAGCAAAAAGATGCTATTGATAAGCAAGTAGCTGTCAAGAAGATGGAGCAAGATGCTCTTCAGAAGTCCATGACGAAGTTTGAGAAGTTCGACATCTTCAATGCTGATAATAGCATTCGACCTGAGTTTCGGACTAAAACCGGGCAGGTTGATATGGGTGCCGTTACTCAAGAGTTTGATAAACTCGTAGGAGACATCAAGAGTAAGCTAGACAAAGAAGTCTTGGACAAGATGAGTATTGACTTCACTAGCATGATTACTAAACGTCGGGATGCAATCAAGAATGAGATTGCTGCACTCAACGAAAAGACTGATTTGGCCGCTCAACAGAACAAGGTTGTTGAGGCTGTAGACAATACAGTTAAGGCACTTGATAAACAACAAACTGCAATCAAGAGTAACAAGGAGGCTTTCAATCAGTACATAGACACTGCGATCACTCAATCTGAGAAGCTTATCTTGGTAATGGAGAAGATCCCTGATACCTTCCAGAAGTCGCTTAGGGATATGCGATCCAACAATGGTCTTGGCAGGATGATCGGAGATCTTGGAAACGATACTCTAACTGCTGTTGGTCTGAGTCCCACAAAGGACAAGAAAGCTCAGGTAGATGAGTTTAACAAGAAAATCAAGGCTGTTCAAGATGACTTGAAAGTCTTGAAGACTAATCCAGAGGCAAATAAAGAAGCCTTGGACTCTAAAATAAATGAGCTTCTTGAGTTACAGAAGGTAGTTGCTGCGACGTACAATGAAGGTACTCAAGAGTTGGAAAGAAATAGAGCACGCTCAATTGGCAATCCAAGTAACATGAAAGACTTGGATAAGATGCGAGAAGATTTGACTGAGTTCTCAAGAGTAGTAGAAGAAAACCGAGCTAAAGTCACCGGACTAAGGGAGGTTGAAGCTGTTAATACTGAGAACTTCTTGAAGAATCTTGGAAAGATTGGAGTCGTAACTAATGAGAACGCAGAATTGATTGAACGGTTTAGCTTTGGGTACATCAAACAAACAGACTTGATGTTTGATAGTACTAGTAGACTTGTTGAGAAAGCTAAAGAATTTGGTAATCTTGGGGCAGGAATCAAGGCTCCAGAACCTGAGCGTAGAGCTTATGGCGGGCCAATTGGAACTGACAACATACCAATTTGGGCAGGAGGTGGCGAACATGTGATGAATGCTGCTGCAAGCCGACAGTTTCACTCACAAATAGCCGCGATGAATAGTACTGCTCGTGTGCCTAAGTACTTTAGCAACGGCGGAAGTGTGTCAAACGATACTTACAATATCACTGTCCAAGAAGCTGCGACGCCTATGCAAACGGCCAAGCAGATCCAACAAATGCTCTCTAGGAGCAAAAGGGTGTCTAATGGATGAACTTCAACTGACTGATCTGATGAGTGTTGAGTGTGTCCGTTCTCGCGGTCTTGAAGAAGAAAAACTTGGGATCAAAGGTCACTACAAGATGGAGCACTGGCGAGATGGCCAGCTTCTTCAAGAGTATGAATTTGACAACCTGATTGTGAACGTCGGCAAGAACTCACTCTTGGATGTGTACTTTAACAGTGGTACGCAGATTGCCAGTAGCAGTTGGTACTTTGGAGTAATTAACGACTCTGGATTCACCAACATTCAAGCCGCTGACACGATGGCAAGCCACGCTGGATGGACTGAGTTTACAGGCTATACGCAGACTACCCGACCTCTATGGGGTCAAGGTGCTGCAAGTGGTCAGCAAGTCACTAACGGCTCACCAATTGTGATTAACGTCAACGCAACTGGAACAATCCGTGGTGGCTTTATCACTACTCAGAACACCAAGGGTGGGACAACTGGAACTCTGTTCTCTGCTGCCCAACTTGCGACCGCTTTGCCTGTCAACAGCGGTGACGAGATTCGATTCACCTACACCGTGAGCACATAATGCAACTTTTAGACTTCTTGAATCTTCAAGATAGTCTAACCGTGAACAAGGTCATGTTGGTTGATGTGCTATCTATTACGGATAGTATTTCAACTAACGTGACCTTGAACTCTATACTAGAGTCACTTTCACTGGTTGACTCCCTTGAAATGACTCGGAATAGTGTGCAGATTCTGTCAGATACATTGGTCTTGACAGATAGAATGGTTAGAGAAGTACACTTTGTAGACTTCACTGACCACTTGTTTATCTACGATCTCTTGAGTAAAGTTCCAACTCTTCAAGAAAAGCTGACGATTTCAGACAGTCTTGTAGCAGCGAAGGCTCTAGGTTTTCGTGACAATCTTGGACTCGTTGACTCACTGAGTTTTGAGACGACGAGACTTTTAAGCTTGTTTGATATTTTGGTCGTACAAGATAGAGTGTTTGCTCAGGCTTCTCTACCTCTGCCCGCTCCAAGTACCGAAATCACGTTCACAGATCTTAGTGGTCAAACACTTGTATTGGACAACCCTAAATTTGCCAATACGAATACAATCGAATTCAAGAGGATCAATCGAAATAGCCGAGGTAACGATCTAATCTTGAAGGGATTTTCTACATGGGAGCCTAAGTTCCTTCAACGATATGAATGGGACTATATTCAACCTTTGTTACTCAAGAGTGCTATGGATTTCGTAGTTAGAAATGTAGGCTTACCTGTCACCATAGAGGGACTGTACGCTGAAGTCAAGACTGTACTCTTGATTAAACCTGATGTTGAATTCTCTCAAATTGGTCGTGAAAATCATACATTCATTCTTGATATGCAGGAGACTCAATGAGAACTATGAGTGCTGAGGCTCTAACCGAAATCTCAAAAGTGTACGGTCTTGAGCCAATCATCATTGTCCGAGTCTTCTGGAATGAAGTACCTTTTGATTACTCTGACAAAGCTGTAGCCGACGAAAACATCCTTGGTGGTCTTCTTGAGATCTCAAGTCTTGAAGACTCGTTTGAGCTACCTAGTACTAATCAGAGTATCTCAGTCAAACTGGACGACTCAGAAGGTAATCTTAGGAATATCATCGACGCAAATGATATTCATAAGAAACGAGTTCAAGTACTACAATGGTTTACTGGACGACCCAAGAGTGACGCTTTTGTGATTCTTGATGGTCAGATCAATACACCAATTGAATGGAGTGAAGGTGAACGAACTCTTTCATTCACTATCATTTCGTTTATTGAAGACCGAGAATTAGGATTCTCTTTTGAAGAAGGTCAATTCCCTAACTTGCCTAGCAATCTTGTAGGGAAGAATTGGCCAATTGTTTTTGGAAATGTCTTGAAGATTCCTGCTTTACAGATTACAGAGACGCCTTCAGGAGTTGTGGCCGAAGGATTCAGTATTGTCTATGATGATGTGTATGAAGCGGAACTAGGTGATCTCTTACTCAAGATTCAGGAAGCTGCGAGACTCTTGAATTACTGGATGACTAAAGCCTACGAGGCTGACCTTAGAGCAGGAGACTACCTTGATGGTTATCCAGATCCTGACGACAGCATAGATACCTACAATCAGTACAAATCTCAGATGTCTCAGTCTTATCAGACTGCAAATGATTACTACGCAGAAATCATAAACTTGCAGACTGAAGCCACGCGAGTCTATGATGATTGGCAAGACAAGAAAAGATACCGTAGGAATCCAGTACGGTTTGTCTCTTGGAACTTCCCTCGTGGACGTAATGTGACTGTTGAGATCAATAGTTCAAGATTTGCAGTCAATTTCGATGGTATACTCATGAGGATCATCCGTGAGATTGTACCAGAAGACTTGACTCCAAGAGTTACCTTCTTGACAAACTTCATAGACAGTAGCACTAGTCGTAGGTTTGAAAGCCGCAGGAGTACAGAGAAGTTTAAGTGGATTGATGCAGGTACGCGAATTGACTGTATCAGTGAACCTTTAAGTTACATCCTTGCCCTTGGAGACGTATCAATCCAAGGTGTGTTTTCGAGAACTAAGGGCATCTTGGCGAAGGTGCCAACGGACTTGTACACACTGAGTACTCAAGAGTTCACAAATGAGGCTGGAAGTGTAGTTAAGGCAACTTGTCTTACTCTTAAGCAGCCATTAACGACGATTAAGAATGACGCGAATGAACCTGTATGGGAAACCAATGATCTCTGGTCTGACATCAATAGCAACGTAGAAGGTAAATGGTCTGCAATCGTCCAGTGGTCTGTAGAAAACTTCTCAAACCTCGGTCTTGATCCGACTACTTTTGCTGAAGTGTCAGCCTATACTGACAATCAGCCAATGAATTTTGTCATCTTGGATCGTTTGAATACCTTGAATTTCATCAAGGATTTGTGCTTTCAAGCTAGAGTCTCGGTATGGGTCAATGATTTGAAGCTGAATTTTAGGTACTTACCCACCAAACCTACTCCAGTAGAAAGTATTGGAGTACAAGACATTGACGAAAATAGCTTGATCTTGACTTGTACAGATACAGAAAGTCTGTACACAAAGTTGATAGCTAATTGGATGTATCAAAATGACTCTAGTGGTAATGGTAAAGTCATTACTCGATGCAACGTAGCTAAGTATGGTATCCGTACTCAAGAGTATAACTACTTCGCGTACAACCATGTTGAGTTAGTTCGTCGTAGTCTACAGTTTTGGGCGTTTAGACTAGGAACATCTTGGAAGATCATTAAGTTCAAGACATTTCTACATAAACTGAAAATTGAGGCTAATGACTCCGTAACGATTGAAGCAAGCGTCTTGGGTGTGGAAGTGGTCGGAACGGTTCTACAAGCTAGTTACGATTCGTCAACAAACAAAATTGACATGGTAGTATGGCTTCCTATACGTTGGGGAGAAACTAGTGAATACAGCTTTGCGTATACTGCCGATACTCAAGATCTGTATAATAATACTTATCCTGAGTTTAAGACTGGAAATCCTTTCCAAGATGTTCAAGACAACGGCTTCGTGGCACAAAGCTATCAGGTTATGAGCAGTCAATGGAGTACCTATAATCCATTCGCTATTCTTGATGATAGCAGGACGTTTGATGATCCAGCTACGACTAGCACTGCACTCACGAATACTGAAGTCAACTATGGAAGGCCAAACGGTCTTGGAGATGCCAACAACCGTAATATCTACGACATCAAAACTGTAGCTGACCTTCCACCAGTTACAATTAAATCTGGACAAGTAGATATAGGCTTGGTTACTGAAGCTCTTGAAGAAGTAGGTAAGTACAAAGTACAGTTAATCGAAGGCTCGTTGATTACTGCCACTCAACTCTTGATTAGCGAGGACTACAAAGTACCTGTTGGTATGCCTGTAGTTGTCGTACTCAAGAATAAAATTTACTACATGCAATCCCCGGTGTGGTCAAATGAATAACTATGACACTCTTGAAGATGGTACTGTTGTGTTCGACTCACCAATCGAACTCAAGAATCGTTTCTGGAGGCAAATAACTCCTGCTAGTTTCGCACCAGTATTCAGACCTTGTACAAAGCGGAAGATTGAACTGAGAGTCTTGGATTGTGGTAGACAACGTGCAGACTATCATTGTGACAAGTTCGATAAGTTCGTAAGCCAATCTATTTGTGAGGATTGTAATGCCTCTGAATAAAGATCTAGGCATACCTATTGGTTTTCGTCCTGATGCTATGATTTATCAAAGTATCAAGACTTTTTGGCTTTACAAGCAAGTCTGGAATGGCACTAACTACGTGGTAGAAGCTGAGATGCCTCAAGGAATGACTCTTGCTATTCCTAAAGTTTCTCGGCTTATTTATCAATACGATGGTGACGAAGCTGATGAGTGGGGAGATGCTAAAGCTGAAGATTGTCAAGGTGGAGATCCCGGAGCTGGAGGTTCTGGCCCGGCTCCCTTCTACTTGATCGGTCTACAATCCAGCTATCTGCAACCCGGAACTGGTATGCTCTTGGATTGTCAAATCTCAGGGCTACCTTTCTACGGTAGTAGTTTTGGAGTCTTGTGGTACTTAGCAACTAGCTTAGCCGAATCTTGTGGAGCGACTGTAACTATCACTGGATTCGGAGGCACAATCTTGTTTCTTGGAAGCGTAGCAGTGTATGGCCCAATAGCTGCACCAAGCAACTTCCCACCTTTATATGGTGCCGGAGCAGTCTGTACACCGCCGCCACCATCACCACCGCCGCCACCCTCAGATTGTGGAGGAGGTTCAGGATGATTGAAGTTACTCAAGAGTTGGAAGCTAGGCATAAGCTATTCTTTGGACAGAAATGGAAGTTGGATAATCGCCCATTGCTACCTGATACTCCTGATTATTTCGGAGTCAAGAGCTTCAATCTGTGGGTAATCCAGTATCCTTATGGATGGAAGAGGTCGGGTGACAGTAGTAACTATGTCTATTCTTGGCCTCCAGATACTTGGTTTGATCCCTTGTTCATGGATAGTATGTGTAGTTACAAAACACTTGTTTGGGTAGATATGTCTACAGCGAAACGTGTAAAACAGAGATTTCCACAATCTGATATGGTTTACATGATGCGTAGGACGGCTACTGGTATTCAAGAGTACTGTTCCCAAAATGCTGCTTATTTTGAGTATAAGGGCATCTTGGAAACACAGGTTGCTGCTAATTTCTTCGATCCTTACTTAGAAGAATTTATTGGCCACCCTGCTTATAGCCGGGCATAAATACTTGTAAGGTGGCTTCGTATAACTTGATTATCGAAGCCGCTTGTTCACCACAACTATTGTAGATATTGTGGGAAATCTTGTAGACATTCATCATAGCAGGCAAGTCTTGGAGAGTTTCTCCCTTATCATCTTCTCCCCAAAATGAATCCCTATCCTTTGAGTAATTCTGGATAGTCTGCAAATCTCGTACTGGCCCAATCACATCTTCATAAGTACAGCCAAGCCAATTCTTCAAAGTAGGTTGAAATCTGCTCCAATCATAAACTAAAGGAAATAGTTTCTTCTTTGGAGACAGTCGGACATACTTCTCACACCACATTTCAAACTGAGTTCTGGCCTCTACTTCGTCAATTATCGAATTCTTGAACTCAGCAATTCGATCACTTCTAATGTGAATCTTGGCATAGTCTACTTTCACATGGGACTTAATCTTGAGTACAATCGGCTTGATTGTCTCACTTAAGCCATAGTGAGGGCTAATTGGGACAGCCGCAAACTCTACTAAGTTCTCATCTTGAGATCGTAGAGTCATAGCACAGATACAATTACCATAAGTGTGCAACGGCCCCCAAAATAGAGAATGACCGTACTCAATTCTATTTGTCATGGTCATTGAGATTCCTCAAGTTAGGGATAATGATACGCTCAGCAATATCTGTAGCAATTCTCTTGAGTTCGTCTCTCGTGCCGTTATTATCAATGATTACATTCCAATACAGATCGTAACCATGTAGATCAACATCAGTTTCACGAGTACTTTTTTCTCCACGAGTCATCTTGATTAAGAATGCACCTTGCTTCTTGAGTTCAAGAAGCTCATTCACCTTACGCACATCTGTGACAATCTTAAGCCAGCCATCCGTACTCTCACGAGCAACATTCATCAACCACGCTTCTGCGTCATACTCACGAACGGCATTACCGATACCAATCAGCAAATCTCTTGGAGTCTTGCCTAGTAACGGTAGAATAACTTCCTTATCAGAAGGTACACGTACATAATGTTGACGAGGTTGGAAGCCAGCCCATCCATAGATGATATGGCAGACATCGTACAACCTATCTGCGAAGCCTTCACGAATTACTTTCAACCCTCTGACGCCTCGTAGAGCATCCATGAGGAACATACAGAAGGTATCTTTACCGACTCGTGACTCATGACCAATTCCTACGATCATCACTTACTCCTGAGTAAAATTCCGTTGAGTCTACAGATTCTAATGAACAAACTCTTGTTCATTCTTGTAGGTAAAACTAGCATATTACCATCTGACATCATGATACAAAAGGCACTCCAATCATTAGGATTGAAGCACCAGAACACGGACGGATCGAGCTTGTCTTTCAAGAATGGCTCATCAACCTCAAAAGGTACATACAGTGATATGTAGTACAAAGCGGCCACAGCCAAAGCGAAAAGGGCTATTGTAATGGTTGTCATCATACTGGCACCGCCTTGAATAACTGTTTCTTGCCACCGCATTCGATCGAACCCTTACTTAGATCAACAGTTATGTAAACATAATGTTCATCCTTCTTGAAAACACCGAAGTCTTGAATAAACGTAGCATTGTACAAGGTCTCAATATTGTCTCCGTGCTCGTCAAAACTATCAAAAGTTAGTGGAAGCAGATCATGGTGAATTAGCATCTTCTTTCCTCTTCATGGTGATGCCTGCCGAGTAGAATGGAGTAGATGGCTCAGGCGGATTTTCTTTGTTAAGGGTTATGTTGCCGTAGTAGATATGTTGGTTACCAGTACCAGATACTCTACCTCTTGGATACTTGGAAGGAACAAGAGTTCCGAATTTATTCTTTCCAATAGGTGTTGTATCACCAGCCCAACTCAGATACATACGATACACATCGTCGGCAGACTCCATTGCTCCGGGAACTTCAAGAGTTTCCAATGTAAAGAAGCGTTCTACAGGAGTCATCGCACTATAGACTACAGCCGATTTCTCCGTAGACTCAATTACCGGAAGCATCAAGCGGTCACGAGAATCTGCAAGTTCTACACTCAAGAGTGCTGCCAAGAAGTCTGGAGCCTCTTTACTCAAGAGTTGCCACAAATCTCTACGAGGAATCAATTGACTTTCTGGCAAAGCTGGTACGTGAAGAACGGTTACTCGTTTATCTCCCTCGAATACAGGAATGTAATTAGGATCATTGACACACTGAATCCAGTGTGTATAGTTAGGAGCTTTGTATGGAGTCTGTCCTTTAATATGGATACTGATATTAGGACTAGTCACCCATTCTTTGATCCTATTATACACATCACGATCTCGAAGATTTGTCTCTTCAAGAATACACAGAATCACATCTTGAAGTTCTCCATTAAAATGGCTCTTGGAAGTAAGAGCAATGTTGCCGTCCATGTATCCGCCAGCCAAGACGAACTGACAGAAAGCTTCATGCAATGTACTCTTGCCTGTATTTTGATCTCCATGAAGGGCCAAGAATGGTAACGGTTGCTTAGGATGCTGAACCAAACAGGCGAACCAGTGCTTCAAATACTCTCCACCTGTAGAGTACGTTGGGTTACTCTTGAGTACACCATCAAGGCTTGAACCACAGTGATCCAAGATCCGCTGCCAAGTTGGATAACTCAAACTCTCGCCTTCAGTACTAGGAGCAATCTTGAACCTAGCACTTGAACGATTCCAACGTCGTTCTCCCGGATACTCAGGCTCGAATGGTAGATTCACAATCATCCAAGACTGAGAAACACATCTTCCTAGTACGATTCCAGAATCTTTCGCACTGATGCCCAAACTCAAGAGTAGCAACTTCACATGACTCAAAGGCTCGTTACGCCACTTGATTCCGTCTGAAGTAACCATCCATCCTAGGTCTTCATTATTCTCTGAGACAACGTGACGAATCATATTGTCATAATCACCGATCATCGAAGACTCGTCTGGTACTCCATTGGTAGTGTTTGAGACGACCCGTTTGTACTGACCTCTTTCGACCAGCCAGCCGTCCATTTCAGAAGCGTTATCAGACTCAAACTTTTGAATACTCATCACGATCTTGGCTTCGTTCTTGGACTCACGCACTTTCATTGGACGTTCTTGAACCGACGGCGGTAGCTTCAATTCGATACGAATCTTCTTCAAGGCGTCCATTGCGAGTTTAGCAGTCTTGAATTGGTAGCCAGACATCTCTAATTCGATGGCTTGTGACATCCGAGCAATGTCATCCAACGTGAGATCACGATTGAAGTACGTTCTCGTAAAGCCCTTGCCGTCTTGAGTCCAGTATTCATGCTCTTGAGTACCCATCCCATAGCGGCGTACAACCCACACTCCAGAGCGGCAAGCGAAGAGGAAACAGTTATGATCGGAACCAAATTCTGTACCTTCGGCAATAGTGTGGAACTCACCTCGAAGTTTCAAATCTTCATGGGCTTTCTTCAAGTGCGTTGTATGAGTCACAAACATATGATTGTCTGCGTCCCACCAACTCTGAAGGTTGTTTTCTTGATGGTACTTAATCAGAGCCAGATGCTCATCATCAAGCTTTACCTTGGATCTACGACCGCTTAGTTCCGCAAAGAGATCGTCGCTGACACCCACATCACTCACAACTCTTCGAGCACTTTTACTGATGACTTTAAGGTGATCTCTCCAGTTTGTAGGGATACTCTTGAGTATAGAACCTTGTCGTATTAGCTTCAAGCCTTCAGTACCTTTCATCTTGCGATGCCAGACCCACATATTTCCACCGGCAATATCTACCTTGTCTGAGAAGTTGTATCCACAGACACCACTCATCATACTCAAGATTGCTCGTGCAAGAGCGGCGTGTTCAAGATGGTTTGCCGTTGGAACACTATCCAAAGTCACGTACAGGTGTAATCCGTGACCAGATGTAGACTTACGTACAGTCACATAAGGTAGTCCAGATACGATCTTCTGGATATTCAAGAGTTCTTCATCGCTGAGTTTTTGAGCGTGTTTATCTGAGTGGCCCATCATTGAATCGAAATCGTAGGCTACCCACTCTGAGCAACGATCCTTCCAATTCCAACCAGTCATTCCTACTCCAAGGAATCTATCTGGATTGAAATCAAGAGAGCAATCATTGTCTTCAGGTTCACTCATTGCCTTTGCAGGCATACGAAAGGGACGCCAAGTTTCGATGTTGTCCGAGTATACCTTGGACTTACTATGCTCAGTCTTGATAGGGTCGCCGTGATCTTGGGCTACGTTGACCTGTACTTCCATACATGGTCGATACATGCCTGCTAGATCGGAATGAGTATTCTTACTCAAGAATTCCTTAATCGCATCACTTCGTTTCATCAGGGTACTCCATAAGGATGAATAGTTTGCCGGAGACTTCAAGAGTGTCTATGATCGTGCCTAAGTTACTAGGCTTGTATGGGTACTTCTCAGAGAATTCTTCATCGTTTAGTTGTCCTGCATCGAATTCGATATTGCATTGTTCGATTTGCTCAACAGTCGCACCGAACAAGATTGCTGTTAATTCTGGATTCTCTTCAAGAGTAACTACTCGATCACTATCCTTGAAGAGATAGTCTAAAGTGGGAAAGACTTGGATGAGTCGTTTAGTGAGAGTGTCGAATAGGTAAATCATGTGGCTTACTCAAGAGTACCGGTAGTGACATTCTAATAGTCATTAAAACGTCGTTTGTTGTACGTAGTCTGTACATACTATATCGTTCCAAGGCGTACCACATACCCATTAGAATGATAAGAATGAGAATAACAGGTCGATTCTAACATCCTTCAGAGTGTACCCGTATGTACATACTCCTAATTCAGTACAGCACATATATAAGGTGTAAAAGGAAATGAGTTTTATATATGGTGTAATGGATCGGAGTAGTAACTACATACGGTTACGTTCTGAAGGATATTAGATAGAGTAGCAACTAACATGCCACAAGTTATTAAAAATTTCTCATATCTAAGTGGGCATCCTTGGAACGATATATACTGTAGGCGTTCCTTATGACCGCTTATTGACATTTTGACGTAGATTAGAATGTCACTTTCGTGTTTACTCAAGAGTAGAGCAGATGGCAGAAGTCGCAGTCTTGAAGTTGTCGCAGTTGTCCACAGCAGCAAAGAAACTTCGTGGGGTCGATAAGACTGAACCGAAGTACCTTGAACTCAAGAATAGTATTGCGAAGCATGGGTTGCAAAACGCAATCAGTGCTCACCGCATCTTGAACGGGGATGGAACAGCAGCAAAGAACTCTCACGGAGAAGAAACTTTTGAGGTTGTTGAAGGTGGCCACCGATTGATGGCTCACGCAGATTTGGGCATTGATACGATTCCTGTGAATATCGTGTCAGTGAATGAGGCAGACCAACTCGCTACGCAAATTGCAGCCAATGCAATTCGTGTGGACACGAAGATGGGCGAGTATGCTCAAGCCTTGAAGCAGATTCTTCAGTACAGCCCAATGACTCACAAGGAGTTGGGTGCTAAGGTCGGCAAGAGTGAAGAATGGGTCATTGAGGTTCTTCGCCTCAACAAGCTGCCCGATTCGGTTCTACGCCTCTTGGATGACAACAAGATCACTTGCGGTAACGCCATTGAACTTGCGAAGCTTCCAACCAACATGGTTGATGACTTCTTGAGTACGGCAATGACCGAGCCTACTGCGACCTTCGCTCCGAAGATCTCCTCGATCTTGAAGCAGGTACGTAAGTCCAAGATGGAAGCGAAGCCACTCGTTCCAGTCTTCACTCCTCACATGAGTGTTCGTCGAGCACCTGTACTCAAAGAGCAACTTGATAGCTTTGAGAAGACAGGCACGTTCGCCGATTTCACTCTTGAAGGTCTGACCACTCCTGCTGAGGCTGCCCTTGCAGTATTCAAGTGGGTTGTTCAACTCGATAGGAAGAGTGTGGAAGCTCAAAAG
>JAULBU010020901.1:0-19322 GCA_032358235.1 Odonthalia washingtoniensis
TTGATTCGAATCTATGCAGAACCTCTCACTTGGTATCTCCAAGTTGTTAAAAGAGTGTACTGTTAACCATTACAATTATCGAATGGTTTTGAGGTGGGTGGGTCTCACTGTGTATTTATTGGTGTTCCTACAGGCAACTAAAATATTCTTGTTCGTGCTTCACTTGCAAAGAGCTCCAAGTGCGTGTACCAGACAGTCCAGCAACTCGTTAAGCCTGAATAAATGCCAACACGCAAATTAACCGAACAATTTGAACACATAAACGATAACTAACGATCTCGAATACCTTCTGAATTACGACCCCCGCATAAATAATAAATATAAATAGTGTACTTTCCTGATTTAGTTCTGCACATGTACCCCCACTTGTAGTCGAAGCGTCCTACCTGCCTCTTCCTAAGAGTTAAAAAAACTTGCAGACGGTTTCTATGGCGAGAGTTTTCTGAAAATTGTAAAATTTTCTCCTCTTTATGTGTCACCAGCTCCCTTGTTGTAACTTCTATTGTAATAGCCGACCGACGACTGATAATATCTGCGTGGATGGTCAAGTTCATTTAAAGGTCGTATATAAATTTCGTCTATCACCAAATGACTGAATTTCATTAAGGCTGTATCTGTATGTACACAAAGATGAGAATGAATTTGTACGAAACAATATATCACCACTTTGTAACATTCTACATGCAAGAAATGAATTCACCGCTGGAGTTTTAAATGTGTGTGTGATCAGTTTATGTGCCCATTATATGTGAGAGGTTGAAGATTGTATTATTTAATGTGCCTGTGTGGTACCAACACCGCCTCCTTCTGTTTTGGAATAAAAAATCTGTATTCAATACTTAAATAACTTAATAGGAGGTCAAGGACCACATATCAACGCATAATCATTTTTGATCTTTCATAAGGAAAGGTGCTAAATAATCATGTCTTTGTCATTATTTTCAAAAAAGAAAGAAACAAAAACCGGCATTTCGGGGGCCCATCGAATTACAATAAAAGTTGTGTCCGTCATCATTAAACGGAAAGGATCCTTGTGGTAGTCACTACAAAATACTGAAACGTTTTACAGCACAACAGACGCAACTACTCTAACAGACATACATAAGTTTACATCCATGACAATCATTTTCTGAATAACTTGTCCTGTGTGCACCTGATTAATATACCTCTTATAATTGTCACCTCCTATTTTGAAAAATACAATGTCTACAGTGGCCTGTGTGATGATGTTTGATAGGCTGGATGATGAAACAAATGTTTTGACTTCAATCGTAGAAACTGCATAAAACCTACCTTATTTCAACAGCTAACCAACCACTCTCGTTACCGTACAGTTCAGCATTGCATATATCCAAAATACACAACCCATCTGGATAACATGCAACCCCATGTCATCTTTCATTACAAACATACCACCGTGATACACTTCTTAAACAATGTATGAACTTAGTAGATAATTCATCACAGCATCCTCAATAACTGGACCACGTTCCATCGCTTTGGAACTTCTCCTTTTTGAAAACTAGCTCTTCGTGAACTCCTGGGACCATTCTTTTTCTGAACGTGGATCTAACGTAGACCGACTCATTCTACTGTTATGAGTCGATATACTTCACTGGCAGCCAAATAACTCAATTGATCATTGATAGTAGAAATGCTCCATCATTTGTACCTGTAAAACGATATCATATCATCAAAAATCAGTATGTGCATCTTTTTGCCGTAGTGAACGGTTTGCATCCCAAAAAAGTGCCTTCTCGATCTTAGTTTTTGTGTACGTATTTTTAAAAGCATTTGGTTTCGAGAACAGGTTTTATTGCTCAAAATTGGAGCTAGTATATGCAATCCAAGTATTCAACATCTTGGAAATTTCATCTGAGACATTATCAAAAACCATAACACCTTGAAAAACTTTTCTGTTCCGTGTTCACGAACAGATATGGCTTGAAAATTATTTCGAGTACTGGCAACTGTTTTTAAGCGAAATAAACAGCTGGTTCCATAAAGGGATAATTTTTTATAATAGAGGTACTTTTACTATCATTCTGAACATCTGACATATCACCAGGTTCAGGATTTGTTTCCTCAGATTGGGACGGAATAATTGGAGTTGCATCTGTATGAACATGAAATTCAATGTCATCATTTCTTAATGGGCTTAAGTAGGACTTTCAGAGAAATTTGTTTTAGCGCAGAAAGTGATCCAGTGCGACGAAGATGCAGCACAACCTTTTTGTATTATCAATTCCATTATTTTCTCTTTCCCGTATTCCCAGTCTGCTGTCACGAACATTCCTGAGAATTTCTTCTCTCCTTCCATATACTATTACATCTATTAGTTTCAAAATGGAATCAATTTTACTTTCCCCAAGTCGATGAATGAAATTGAAAGCCAAGATCTACAGGAAACGATAAATAAGCTACTAGGCCAGGGCGGTATCCTTCTATATCTTCTTTTCGTGAAGATTTTAACTCAACTTGATCTCTCATAGTCATGGTACCGTACATATCATCATCACATCATCAAGTGTGTATAATAAATTCAAAGGGACAAAAATACTTTTCTTAGTTCATTAAAAGCAACTGTTTCCAATTCTGAAAATCGACGTGTCTGATCTCTTTGTCCATTGCAATTTATGTAATTTCCATTACAGCTCCCAACAAGGGAGTGTGAAATTAAATTTTTGCTGATAAATTTCATCTTCTCAATAATTGAAGGATCAAAGCCTCTTCCATTCAATATTGTGATCGATTTTTCCATACGCATACATGTGCAATGAGAAAATATAATCAGTCCCATATACATGTACAATGATTCTATTTCAAGCAGCTGCTGCTCCATATTTTAAACATTTATCAATTTATTAATCCATCGTAAACATTGTTCAAGAAAAGTATCCGTACACATTGTTCAAGAAAAGTATCCGTAAACATTGTTCAAGAAAAGTATCCGTAAACATTGTTCAAGAAAAGTATCCGTAAACATAACTAAACCTGTGCAATGATAAAATAGAAACAATCCCATAAACATATAAATTGATTCTATTTCAAGCAGCTGCTTCTCTATATTTTTAACTTTTATCAATTCATTAATCCATCGTAAACATTGTTCAAGAAAAGTATCCGTAAACATAACTAAATAGTTTTCTCTACTATCTGGTAGGTCACGCGCCTCACTTTGATGCTTTTGATTTTCAGTGACTGATAATAAATAAAGTTTGATACGATCACCAATGAATCCTTCCATAAATTCCTTTTCTAAAACAACGTTTCAACAGGATTAGTCGATCTTCTCCATACATCTGACGGATCTACCTTAACTGTACTCGTACCATCTCTACTTACCCCACCTCCACCCCATTATGTCCTTGATCTACTTCCGCGAGTATTGGTACCCCTCTCGTGTCTCTTTTCTTAGTTCTCGCATGTACTAGTGTTTGGAGGTTGTGATATTGGACCGTGAAGGTTGGTATATTGCTTTGTAATTTCATGACGTTGAGGTGGATGATTTGAAGGTTGTGCACGTAGTGGATAACGTAGTTTTTATTTCATTTAGTCAAAATTTGGTGCAGTTGGTGATCGTTCCGAGTATAATACATTTCTATGTTTCAATATTATTGTACTATTCGTATGAATTTGCGTAATGTAGGGTAAGAGGGGTCGGATAATGACATTGAAGAGCAAAATGGCACATTACGATTGACGTTAGTCGGTTTTTAATTGGAAACGAGATTAGAATGAGATTTTAGATTCCAAAAATCGGAGTGAACATGGGGGTCTTCATGGGGTCTTCAATAACACTTGTTAAAAAAGTTTTAATGTCAGCGAACTACTGACAAATAAGTTAGATATCGAATAAATCCATCCTCTAAATAGCCGTAAGGATGGCTATAGTAAACGTTACAATTTTGTTGCATTTTGGGATAATATTCTAAGATTAACTACAGTTTTTCGTCAAGTCAGATTGACCAAATATCTTGCACTCAGGCATGTTCAATAAGAGAGAATAGTAACATAAAAGCAGGTCATTTTGAAGTTCCTGAGATGGAGGATTCATTAGTGAACTGATAAATGCATTTATAATCGCAATTGATCAGCAGACCACCGAGAAGATGGTGTTATCGAGGGGGGGAAAGAGAACGAAATATGCCGGTCAAGTTGAGTTGACAAAAATATGAAGTCCTTCAGTGTGCTACGGACACTGGTATGTAATAAAAATAAATTAAATGTTTTAAAAATACGGAATGAACTAAACAGCTAAAATAAAAAGTAGCGCGTTTATTAATTTTTTTGAAACAAATTTACAAGTCATAATAAAAATCAGGGTAACGCTTTCGTTCTTTTCAGGACTGTTGGCGGCTTTCTTGCTGTGATTTCTTGCTGTGGTTCATGAATGTTGAGTTGCTGCTGCAATTTTGAGAAGATTGTTGGGTCCTGTTGCCCAACCTCTGGGACCTCCTTAGCTGTATTTCATCAACACCGTTGAAGTCCTCCTCTGCCGGTTAAATGGGACCGATTAGAGGAGAGGGTGGTTGTGGTGTTGTGGGATTATCGTCAGGGATGGGTGTATTTGGTGCCACTCCGATGATGGAAGTTGGGGTGCCAGGAACTGGAGCACCCACGATGGGTAGGATTTCAACAGAAGGCTCACTTAGTGTACCGTCCTCGTCGGATTATTCTGATTCCAGTGAGGAAGACCTGTTGTTTGTCGGACTCGGTTGCTGTTCTCCCGCATCATCAATATGCGATTGGACTGTGCTGTAGTCCCGACGTGTACGGTACTTCAATTTCCTCATCTTGTGTCACAAAGCCCAGAATTCATCCGGATGACCCCTGCTCCGTATACAGAGTGGCACTGAGAAACTTTCACATCGATATGTTGTTGAAAAACCACGAGGTTGGTAAGCTGTATCCTTGTTCCGTGTGCCAAAAAGAGCACAGAAAGTCATTCTTGCACTTTGAACAGGTGCATGGACAGTGACATCAATTATTAGTCGGACAACTCTGGGTGAGTTGAAGAATTTTAGTCTGTTCCTACTGACGCGTTGAGCCTCAGCCTCGAGCTGTTCACATTCCGAGCCACTGACCATACTGTTTTTCGTGACACGGATTGATGGTTGAAAGTTGATGAGGTGATGAGATGAGGATGTTTCCCCATGACCTGACATGCATGATCCTGAGATCGAGTTTTTGCCCATCCCAGGAAAAAAACAGAATTTCCCCATCTCAGAAATAAAAATCCGGTTTTCTCTTTTTGCATACACACGTAACGGACAAGAGTCGAATCCTGATGAGTTTCTATTTTAAACCTCAATGATTCATCCGTTACAACAGGATTATTGTAATTATTGTAATCTTCCAATTACAACGGTTTTATTTGTGCTGTACACGAATTTGTATTGTTCATTCACAGCCCCTTGTTTGGAGTACATGAAAACATTTCGTCCCAACACAGTATTCACCCAATCACACAACGCCATTACAGAGGTATGTTTCCCCACACATTTTATGGAAACTCTCCCCCACCGATCAAGTTAATTTGACAAATCGAATCAACGATTTTTTACATTTCCTGCTATTGTCAAGTTAACTTGACAACACAACATTAGGGATATGGAGCGGACATGATTCCCCAATTCTTCCATTACTGCAATATACCTTGAACTTTAACTGTACTAAAGTCATTAGAGGAACATTTCAATGAACATTAATAAACGGGCCTCTTAAGGTTTTTCAAATTTTTTTTCTTGAACTGTATGCAGTGAATCTTCAGGTGTCCATATGTACCCCAAGAAATCATATTTTATGGGGTGCATGCGTACATACCGTTTCTATCAATATTGGAAAATGTACATTTGCACTCAATTTTCAAATTCTGTGTGTCTGTCAGTCCCCAGCCACCGCAGATCGTTCTAATTTTCGAAAAACGTTTTCCATCGCATCGTATATCTGATACGAATACTAACCTGGTTTCCGCTCCCAAAAGTTAATTAGATACAAGTACATGTTTAAATTGCACGGTTTTAGTATGTATTATGTACTTGTGAATTGATATTCTCATCCACTGTGTGTACCATGTACTTGTACCATAACAGAAGAGAAGTTCCAGTATGCCGGCAGAATTTGAACATCCCCGTGTAATTCTTTGATTTTGAATAAATACTCGTAATAGTACAGGTGCAATTACTGTACACCCAGTTACTGTATTTAGTGTCGGCAGTCCTTTAGTGAAAAAAATGAAATACTGTAAGTTAAGCTATATGGGGTGTGAAGAAGTTACCTCGAAACTAATATAGTGTAACTACTATCAGAAAATAGTGTAAAATTAAATAATCCGCTGACTTTAGCGCCACCGTGTTCAGCTCTCCTCAACCTGTAACACACTGCGCTACACTACACTTGAATCTCCCCCAGTTTCCACTATCCTAGTTCAACAAAGGTCTATCGCTTCCTAATGGCGTCTGGAACTCAAATTGTTGCCTGCATCGAGCGTATGCAGCGTGCTCGTGATGCATAGACAACACCCATCACTGATCCCAATCATTCATCTTCTCTAATCGTCCCCATCCCACAAGGCACTTCCAACCCCACTCCAGTCACAAGTACTCTCGCAGACGCTACGGTGCGACAATCTCAGAACGTTCTAACAATTTTACAGCGTGCTCATATGGTTCGGTATATGGTGCAACATGCACCTGACAACGATACTGTAAACATTTCATCCTTGGCCGTTCTAAAATTTCCAGAGCTGTTTCGATCATCACCTAATGTAAACATTGTCAAGGATATGCGGCTATGGAGTGCACGCTCAGCTTATCAAAACGATAATTGAGTTGTATCACTACGTGGAAATACAGCATCTATCACGAGAATTACCAAGAATGGGCCCAAGATCGTTCGGCTTGAAGAAAGAGTGGGAAGAGGCATAAAGAGCCAGCAGTGCGTAGATGAATTAGACGGCGATCTGCATTTGGAGTTTGATCGACTCCGAAAGTTTGGTGGGAAGTTTAATCTTTACAATTTGCGTTCGTTGGCCTTGCATATTATGGAACACAGCGAGAATCCAGCCTACAGCCGGAAAATACTTGATTTTTGCTCTCAGAAGCCACTGGATGAAAAGATAAATGCTCGTTGGATTCAGCCTTTTTCCAGCCGATTTCGCATTTTAAGCCAAGCACACACAGGGAAACAATTTCTCAGTCCTGCAAAAGAGATTGAAATCGAAAGGCTGCTGCAACTCATTTAGGAGACATATCTCGGATGCTTTAATCAGGAACGGTTGGTGAGAATGACTTGTGAAATGCTACGCATTTATTTTCAATATGGACAATGGCCGTACACTGGGTTTTGTTAGTGAGGGTGAGGTCAAGTATGCAGATTTGGTTTCTGGAGGCGAGGGTTTAACGGTGCTTGTCAGCTTAAGTAGTGGGCGTGATACTCGTATTGAACCTCCGTTCATGATATTTAAAAATCGCGATCACAATTACCCCATCAGCGGAACCCCGGACAATATTACTGGTGTTGCCTACAGGACTGGACCTAAGGGTTGGATGGATACTACTGTGTTCCCCCAGTTTCTATCTGAACGTCGTGTAACTAGAGCACTACCAAATAGTGGGAAGGGTCTTTTTTATTTGGACAACTGTAGCGGGAAAAATATGACACATATCTCTGCTACCAAGGCGGAGATAATTAATACTGTGATACGGAATTTTCCACATAATGCAACCCATATTATTCAGCCATGTGACTATTTTGTGGTGCAGAAAATCAAATTGGCTTGACAAAAGCGCTGGGAGAATTTCAAGATGACAATGATACAACAAGGGAAGTGGAAAGATTCATTTGGTCACATAATTTATCCTGGGAAAAAGTACTTTTTATAACTTGCAGCTAATGCTGTACGTGATGTCAATCTTCAACGGGACTCTTACGGGCTATCCTACACCAGAAAGGTGATGATACTAACTGGTATGGCTCTTTATACCAATGGAAGATGAGAGATACTCAGATAGCACCCTAATTACAGCGTATTTTTGAAAAGAACCGCACCTATTTTGATGGTACGAAAAGTACGGCAGATGAAATCTAGAGCAATGAATAAACCGTCATGTTGAAAAAGGAGGTGCCGAAAACTAATTTTTGAGTAAACTTCTGTAGTTAAATTGTTACACTATTTGCGTCAGACTTGTATAGTGTAACTTACACCATTAACGATTGTTTCTGTATAGTGTAAGTACGCATATAGTGTAACTGACTCTATTATATGTTACTCAAAAAATATTTTTATAAACTCAATAATGTAACTGACACTAAATACAGTAACTGGGTGTAATGCAAACATCTCACTCTCCCGTTGTACTTGTGCCAATTTATTTTTATATCCTTATGTACTTGTAATGTACATGTACTGTATGGTTCTGCAATTATGTGTCACTAGATTCCACTTAGACGGTGGGTCGCTCCTGACGACATAAATACTGTAATTCGATACGAAATTTGTGTACATTTTACACAAATAGTCGTATCAAATTTATGAAATTGGTTAGGACCCCGACATCTCTAAGCAGGTTTGGTACGTGGCACAAACACTCAAATACTTACACATTTCGATAAAGTTTATATTTTTTTGATACTAATGTGAAATAGTTGACACGAATGTACTGGTTCACAATTATCATCCACATTTGTCTTCCCTGTTCAAGCGAGAACCTGCGTTGCTCTGAACAACACCTACCGTACCACCTCCATTACTCTACCGAAATTTCCTCCGTTCCCCTATGTAGCGGTCTCAGCAACATCCCTTATCACCTCTTGTAACACCGCTGATTCCTGGTACGTACGCCTACTAGGCGCTGGAACATGAATTGGCGCTGGTACATGGATAGTATCCATGCAGCACTTCAATCACCATGTACACATGAGTTTTTTATCACTTTTATCCCGAAGAATAGTGAAGCTCCCGGCATCTTCGCAAGTGATGTCAGCTAATCCAACAGTCAAATTAGCCCCAACCCAATGCATATTCATCATTTACCGTCCCGTATCTTCTAAAGTGAAGTCAACGCATTCAACTGTCCGCATTTACCGTCCAACAACTTCTGCTGTGATAATGTATCTGACTAAGAAACTGAACAGGAATTTATACGGAGAATTATGAAAGCCGTTCAACTCCGTCAGTCAAACACGTCGTCTAGAAGGTGGCACCAGCATTGAAGAGATAGTAAGGGTTCAAGCAAGAAGAAACGTATTGCATGCTTGATGCAATTAAAAAATACTTGCCTATATGTAAAGAATAGTGGAATGTAGTGTTGACAATGCATAACAACAGGTTTAGTGAATATGCTCGTATAGTGTACTGTTTGAGGAGGAAATTATCACACATATATCTAAATTGCATTCCAACCTGCCACCCTCTTACGACGGATGATGTGCGGCGTGAAAAGTACGTGATGTATGGGATGAGAGAGAATGCTGATTTGGGTGTGGGAGAAGATGCTGAGTATGAGGTGGAAGATATAGAAATTCCTGGTGATGAATCTACAGATATTGAACGTAGAAACAAGCCAACATAAGTGACGAAGCAGGGAAATTCCTTCGTTCTACTGTTACAGTTGTTCCATCAAGTTCAAACAGTAATATGTCGTCTCCCCGCCTTTTGGTACATCGTCGCTGTAAAGGTGGTCAGTAGCAAGGGTAATCAAATGATCTATTTTAAATAATGAAATCAAAGATGGTTCTTCAGAAGCAGAGGAGGTAAGAGGAAGCAGAACATCTACAATAGAATCTTACTGAGGATACAAGACGCCGTGAAGAAGAGCCTGTTGAAGAAAATGTTCGCAGAGATCATGAGACGCAAAGGAAAGATAGAATCATGGGGATGATGATGATTGTTTTTACTAGTAGTCAAATTGATTCTTCTTCTGAACATCGTGGCGACCTGTGCATGGATGTTTTTCAAATGAAATAAAATTGAAAGAATTGGAGGACGCAAAAATAAGGACTTACACAAATAAACGGGGTTTTTATTATCTTATTGTTCAATTAGGGCAGGAGAGAAGAAAAACATTTATTGATTTATAAATTAGTTCAATAATATCTTTGTAAATTATCACCTTGGCGAGGCATAGTATTTAATACTCTCGTATAACCACCATTGCGGTGACCGTAGCGTTCTGGGACTTGAATAATAGGAGAATGTACCATTTGTTTATCAAACCTATAACATAAAGCTTGACAACGAGCATATAAAGAAATATCTTTAGCTAATGTAACCATGTGATCAGCTTGTCTACGAGCTGTTTCTGCATGTGCCCATGGATCTTTACTACGACCATGACTAATGAGTTAAGTATTTAATTCAAGCAATAATTCTTTACGTTGATTTGCAGCCATACTTAATTTTATTATTTTCTTACCATGACGCATATCTTTCATATCAAATGGTATTGGAGGTATTATTAATGGCTGTTGTGATACATTGTGTGGAAAGCATTATATGGCTGGTAATGATTGTTTAATATTTGGTGGAAGCACCGCTCTAAGAAAATATGGACGTGACGATAAGGGTGTTGATGATATAGAAGTTGTAGATTATGCCTTCGAATTAATCATCTGGGAAGAAGTTAAAGAAGCTTGATTCGTCATGTCCATTACTTCGTTCATGAGATATATTTTTTTTAGGCGGGATAAAACCGTCGGCAACTTTGTGTTCAGATTTCTTCCTTCCTTTAACTATTCTTTGGTTGATAAGGCGGTGGTAAACACCGAAAAGCGATTTGCCTTAAAACGTAATAAAATCCTACAAAACTGCTTACTATTCGTCCTGTATCATTCACAGAATCCATGGAATGTACTAAAGGAAAGTAAAAGTGATCAGGTTGTTGGTGTTGAGAAACGTTGGAAATGATTTCATTGCTTCTTCATATCCTCTGAAATAGTAGATTGTGCCGAAAACTTAGTTGTGATACAAAGTAGCTACCATCAACAAGAAGAGAAGGGAATGGAAAAGTATATTAAAATATTGTGTTGGTGAGTTAAGGAGTCCTCAATAAAATATTTTGTTATATAATATTGGGGTCGGAAGAGGTAGACTGATTTGATTTATCAAAAAATAATTCGGTAACCGACATGAACGGGTTCTACTGTATGTTAACCGAAACTTGTGAATCTGTTCAATTTTTGATTGTACAAATAATTTGAAATTGTTTTGAATAAACAATAAAATTTAATTTTAATAAATGTTTGAATTCTTTTTCCTCGTTTTTGAAATCCAATCTCCCATAGTAGTAGTTTCTGTTGCCTATCTAAAATCAACCACTCTGTTTCCAGTTGCTAAAAAGTTGACCATCACAAAAATTCCAATTTCATCTAGTTGCTTTATTTAGAAAAATTTATCCAGCACCTCCTTGTTGGGGCTCATTTAAAATAATGGTCAGTACAATGAAGGTAAAAGTAGAGATGGTAAAAAAGGGGATATTATTGTAATTTTTTTGTCTTTGTTCATCAAGGACTGAACTTCTTTTCACCCCATTTATTCAACAGCTATACATTGAAAACATCTCGAAGGAAGAGATTGGCTTCTAGACCTAATCCTAAGTTCGGCATGTAGCTACTCAGGATTTGAATAATTCCCACCACTCGCGCTCTGAATTAAACAAAAACATTGTTGTTAGGGTGATGAGCTTCTTTCCCCCAAATTCTGTCGATTAGGGCTGAAGTCGAGAGTATGCGTGGTGAAAATGTATAGATCTGGTAACGGTCACTGAGTCCTTTATTAACTGATTGAATTTTATGTCCCTGAACTGGTCCGTGGTCTGCGTGACAACGGTTTTGGTTTTCTACCCTGACGCCTTTAATTGTCTTTACAGGTTGGATAGCCGATGACACGAAACGTGTTATTCTCCAGCGCTAATTTGACGCCAGAATGATCTGATACGTGGGTGTTTCACGTGCGGATCCTCTTGTAATCTAACGTCGGGTTTTTTTGACCGAGATGCGCATTTAGGTGAGTATTCCTCTATCCCGGTTGTCACCGAATCGTTCAGATGCCAGTTAATGGTTCCGAGGAATTCTTGTCTGTTTGAATAATGTCTACTGTTCTTTATTGGTTAGCTATCTTCTCTGAATACAGATACTTATATCCAAATTAGGCAAGATAATTGCAATAATAATAATAAAGTGACAAGTGTGGAGACAAAATGAAAAAGGTTCTAATTAGATAATTCATCTGAATTTTGGAGATCCAAAATATGCAAGCCGTATGCAATTAGAAGAACAGTCGTACTATATTCAGTGATGATGGCCTTTCACTTAAAGCATCAGTGGTGTGTGTTTCTACTGTGTATATTATACACTTTCAATCCTTATTACGTACACGTACCATTGTGTACAAGTTTCACCGTCTGCAGTACTTCGTATTGCTGTAACCTTTTATGTTTTGCGTCATTGTAGGCTACATAGTTTTGGTATTCGTCGTATTCTTTTCACCATCCCTTTGGTTAACGACCTCTGTTACTTTTCTGCCAAATTCAATTTTCACTTTCGTCCCTTGCGTGTTCGACTGCTCCTCTTGTTCTCAAGTTCTTTTGATGTGCAGACACCCTTCCCCTTTATATCGTGATGTAACTGCTGCTCTCGTGTCTCCGTCCTGTCGATATATTTATCATTGTCGTCATCTTCATCCCTTCGTCGATCACATCATCCTAATCATTGTCATCCCATAAATTTAATCGCATCGTCCCAATAGTCATAATCCCTACAACAATCACATTATCCTGATCATCGGCATCCCTATTCTTAATAACATCATTCTCATCATCATTATCCTACATTAATCGCATCATCCTAATATCGTTGTATCCGCCTATCTTTTCTTCTTCTTCCTCTCCGCCTCGTTCTTCCTTCATCTCAACTCACACACATAATTTCTCGCTTCTGCCAGTCCGTGTCACATAAACTGCTCGTGACAGCTATCGAATCTGAAGATTCAACAATTCGACAAATTCCTCATAAATAAACCAGTCTTTTATTCGAGGTAACGTATCCTGTAACGCACGCATTCCCTATTCGGATTCTTTCTCTGCTTAAGTAGCCTGTTGAAATTCAATCACTTGATTGACATTTCCACCCGCAATGTATTGTGGTTGGGTTGACTCGATTATAACTGAGTAATCTCGTCGTGAGAATGCAGAATCAACTAGAAAAGGACCTCCAGTAATTTAGTGGAATGTAACAAGTTCCGAGTAAACGTGTACCCATTCGGCGATTTGTGAGTTGTGAAATGAACCAGCAGCATAACATGCACACAAAAATATAACGCCTGATGGATCTAAGACGAATATATTTCTTAAGTAGTGATCGTGTGCCCACCAATTGTTAACCATTTTTTGTATCACGCAATTACTTCACTTTTCAATAAGTACATTCAAACCGTTATCCCTTCAATAAAGATCTGTCAAAAGTGAATATTTATCCGAAAGATCTGTCTGATACATTTCTACCTCGTTCACTGAAAACATACTACCTTTACCCCTTTTATCGCCATCAAGGAACTTTACAATCAAGCATCTCTTGAATCTAATATACAAAGATTCCAAGCTTACAGTTATTCCAAAAACTAGGTACAGTTGCATACTGGAAGCTTTTGTTCGGTTCCAAGCGACTAAAAGACGGAAACATTGTGTAGCCGACATAATACGCGGTCATCCACGTTTAAGGAATCTGAGTGATATAGCTCTAATAGTTCCATTTGTAAAGCATGGTGAAGAAGTATCATAGATGTTTCCGAATTTTCTATAATATAGCTCAAAGCATGGTGATCGAAGCCAGTGAACGTTATAAGATATCATTCGCATCCACTTCCGGAAAGGATAAAGAAGGTTGACACAGATGGGTGCTGTAGTGCTGTAGTCCAGGTCGTGATATGAGATGGTCGGGTTTTGCACGCCCTGCTACATTCAATTTACTTATATAGGTTATTGTGCGTCTTTTCCGTTGTAGTTATGGCTATTATCAACAAGGGGTTATTCCTTTCTGAACTCGTTTAGGTTTATTGTGTGAACCTTTGTGCATAATCGAATTCATTCCTACTGATGACTAATTTCCGGAGTACGAGGAGGCCGAGGAGTCCGAATAGTACTGGAACGAGTAAACTGAAATGACACAATTTGATCATTTTATTATTTGATACCGGACCAAAAATGGTGTGTACCAAATCACAAAACACAAAACATTTGATCATTAATGGATTATTGGTGAGCAAAATATGAAACATGAATTGCAAATGTAGTGACAGGTCGCACACCTGTAATTTCTATGTCAGAAACGGAATAAATCACTTCTTAGTTTACTTCTTAAATGCAAAGGTAATGAAATTAAAATGGCTTGCAAAAGACAATACAAATTGCTGTTGTGTTTATTTTCGTAATTTGAAAAACAGAAAACGAAACTCGCAAGAAAAAATCCAAAACATTAACTCATGTCTACACCTTGTCTTCGGTATTCGAAGACTGTAAAATCACTCTGAAACCGTCACGTTGGAGAGACACAGGAAGAACGTAACGATGCCCACCGTCATCCTGAACTATTATAACAATCGGAAACGACCCCAAAACTGCAACTGAGGGGAGAATTAGGAATCGAGAAACTAATACTACTATTAAGTTTCTACTACTGCTTTAATACTACTATGATTTTAATTATCAACGAAACAAAATGGCTGGTGAAGGGACGTCGTGATAGCAGCTCCTTAATTGCGATTTTCTAGTTTTGGGGGAGAATCGTTCCAACAACATATGTTACAACAACAAAGGTCAACCCAAATGTAAAATGGAGGGGCGGGGCGTGACAACAACAAGTAACATCGCAAAATAGAAATGGTGGAGGTGGGGAGCTGACACTGCAATTAACATCGCAAAATGACAGTGGAGAAGGGAACAGTCACGGCAATTTGCATCACAAAATTAAAATTGGAGGGGCCTTTGAAATGGCTCGATAGTTTAATAAGAAGAGAAGGATTAAGTTTAAATTTAACATGGGATATAATTATATTAAAATCAGTTGTATTTGGCTAAGATCACATCGCCAAACATGGGGAATCGCAATAAAAATTTGAGGATGTTCTCAAAAGATTTGGAGATCAATTATCGGAAGATGTATGGACATTAGGGACGAGAGCAATATAAAAATCATTTAGTGATCGATTTAAAAAATTGTTCCCGACCATCGTCTCGCGAGGAAAGAAAATGATTCTGCATCATGGATTGCCTAAATACGTGGAGAAAGGGAGGAATTGCTAAATGAAATTTTGTTGGCGATTGATGAGAACGAAGTGGAAAGACGTATTGTACGTGAAGTTGCATTTCGTCGACCATAACGAAATCCTTTTCGGCTACGGTAGGACCTCAATCTCTCTTGGGAGAGTCGCCCAACTACACTTCTCAAGCATGTTCCCTTGTCCGACTCACCTCATGTCGTAATCACATCCACCACTTTACGAGCGAGTCAAGATCAATACGCACCCCATTCATCTACCTCCACCCACAAAATTACCATCTATACCTCTCCTTTTTGATGGAGTGCAAGAAGCAAAGGAGTTATTCGGAACGAAGGGTCTCCAACTCCCTTAAGTGCTCCATTTTCTTCTCTCTCTGGAGTGCATTGCACTAAATAATGAAACAGGGGCTTGTCGGCTTTCAACATTCGTTAGGAATCCTGAGAGGTCCACATTTCTTTTAAGTCTGTAGAAAAGCGTTCTACTGACACACGGACGGCACTCATCGAAGTATTAATGAACTGTTCGGCGGGAGTCGCAAAACCTCTACTAAATGCTACCTGTAGCTACGGACGTGAAATATATGCTGTATTACCGTATGTGGCCTACTGCCCCCCTCAATTAATAGAGATTGTGCTAATTCATAGTCCATGCAGCTTTGACGACAAAGTGTAAGGTCATGACGCCTCCCGGTTTCCAGTCCAAAAAAATGAAAATCAGCAAATCAGGGATTGTTATTGTCTGATAAATTAGGCATTGTATTAGTTTTTGTCTCGATTAAAAAGCCCTTTGATTTACATTTGGGATTCCTGCTCTCCATATTTCTATCGTTTTTCAGTCTTTAAAGCCAGCACAAAGAAGTATTAACGATACCTGTAATATATTATCTTCCACATATTTTTCTACGCTTTTCTTCATCAGATCAGCCCTGAAGGATGTCAAATGTGTCCCCAATTGTCGATAAAGTGCATTATCCCTTCCTAAAAGACTTTCGACAGTATTATTATACGCATACTGAGCATTGTTTCAAGGTCCAACCAACTACACGGCGCTACTAAACGCCGTAAAATAATGCATCAAGCTGTTAGTTTATCATATGCGTAGTTTGAGCTCTTCGTGTTTCCATGCGATAAATCAATTATATCAACCACTTTTTTGTTTCTTCGGGTAAGAAACGAAAATGTTTCAAGCAGGATTTATTTGAAAAAACGTTTATGTTAAAGTATACATATTTAACGTGATCGTTTCTTGCTTTCATTTTTAGTAGATCTCCTCTGTATTTATCTCCTTTTTTTTAGTCTTAATAATAGGCTGATGTCTGTCCTGACCACAATTTCAAGTAGCAGATTGGAATTCTTTCTCATGCGCGGTTTGTTCTCCTTGATTCTGTAGTCATTTTGCCTCATCTCGTCCCTTTTCGTCAATCACCTTCATTAATTTTGTCTCTTTCGGAGGAAACATTTCTGCAAAAGACGGAACTAAAATTTGCAATTAAGTAAGTGAATTCTATATGACTTTCATTTTACTAATAATAATAATGTGAAAAGATGACTAAAACCACGACCTGTTAAGAATGGTGAAAGGTGTCTAATTTCAATAGTGATTTTCTAAAGCATTTCATTTACAAATTATGAGACCTTCGCTAACACCCTCGCTGCACGTGCCACATACACGTACCACATACAATATTAAGTGACACGTTACACCGTCATTCACACTGCACTTTAACTCTATGAAAGCACTCGCTGAAAGACATAATCTATTCGGATCGTTCTTCCTTCTTCTATCATCTCTCCTCACAGTTTATGGGCCGTAATATATACCACTGTCTGCAAGTTACGACATACAACTATTCGATCTACTCATTATCTTCTACTATCATATTAGTACTTTCTTGTATCAATATATACAAAGCTCACCAAATTTCTTCAAAGAAACGACAATCAATGGCCTCTCCGCCACCATTACCCTCACAAAATTCACTGCTTATCCCGCCTAAATCCCAGATGCCTACTCACCATCCGACCATATCAGAGCTTGACTCTAATAACATTAGCCCGTGGATAATGGTCATATAATGTGAAGCAGACACATTTCAAATTACCCCAAAAATTGAATATATAAATTACTCTTTCGACCCAGTACATCACATAGCTGTCAGCGCACTAACGAGCGTCATCATATCATTACTGCCAAAGGCAGTGGCTGCTGCCGTCCTCGCACCACGCACCACGCACGACCAAAAATCCCTGTTTCATCTTCAACCGAGTTCAACAAAAGCTCGAACTACGTACTGTCGCAGACCATGATACGTTAGATACGAAGGCAGCCAACACTATCATTGAAAACTACAAATCAGCACAAGAATATGTCAACGCCCACATTAAGATTCGTGGTCACATGTCAATGAGACGGTATCCAGGTATAGAAAATGAACGAATAACCATAAAATATATCATCAAAGGTCTACATAATGACCCCACATATGCATCTATAATACCGTTCTGGTTGCTCCATATGCCTAAGTCCATACAAGAAATATAGACAACCATTGAATCATTAGAACAGAAATTCTGTTCCAATTATTCAATGGTTTAGTGCATTGAAGGGAAAATACACTGCGAACATAACCCCGTCATATCTTCTAACCACATTCCCTCAATCTCGTCCTCCCACACGCTCCAACAATAATGACAGACACATTTCATCTGCCATTATCATGCTGAAAAATTCGGCAGACCTTACAACCATGCAGATTATGAATGCCTGAATCCCGGGAATCCACTCGGACCCAATTACAACGGAACTTCACACATTCCTCAAACTGTACAACCACCACCTCCCGCACAAAATTCACGCAATAAACGCATATTCAAAGCACCCACTCATCCTCCTCCAGGATCAGCAGCAGCCTACCATCTAATAATGCAACTCAATCCACTCCATCCCCCTCCTGTCCCCGAATTTAATTCATCTGCAGGTCTCAGTTCCGATGATGACGCTGATGCTACCACAAGTACGTTTATCATCGATAGAACGGCCCACCCAACCCACCCCCTCATCCTGATCCTCTCATATCCCATCTAACCTCCCCTCATCAATCTAAAACTGTGACAGAAAACCTACCATCATTACGCACTCCGGCACATTATTACTTCCGACCACCAATGGCACCATATTGACACAGGACATTACCACGCTTAGCATTATCGACACCTTGATCTCTGTCATACAACTGACAAAACCAGACCATATTATTCTTTTCACATATGACCACTCTTACTCCATCCCCAAAAATGCGATTCGTTGCATTAAATTGTCTCCAACCCATTTCAAAATGGAAAGTAAATTCTTACCAATTAATTTCTCCAAATTCAAGATCCCCTTCCCCGCCGACCTCCTGCAAACAAATCGTCCAAGACATGTATCCTCTACCTCCGTCTTCTCCCATATCTTCCAATCCCACCACGTCGACGCCTACTTCTTTCACTTCCTTCAATGGTAGCACCATGTCAAATCCAAACCACTGATTCCGACACATACCGCCATTACACCATCTTCTTCAATTATGAAGAAATTAATCACCTCAATACCTTTCTACTCGCCAATTCCAACAATTGTTGCAAGTATAATTGTCCCTCCACCTCCACTTCAAACATGCCCCCTCCCCTCCTGTGAATCATCATTGAGAATGGATTATATCCAGCGATAGCTCACATCACCATACAAGATGATGCATCAATTTCGTGCTCCAGTTGTGCGCACGTAAAAACATCCCAAGCACCTCACAAACCCTCCTCTCGGATTACAGAATAGCCCAATCAATATCTTTTCAGTGACAGTATCGGCCCCAGTAGCCCCCTCCAGCCGCCCCCATAAACATGTTATGACATTTCTAGACATAGTCTCTCGCTTTATGATTGCGAAACCCATTCAAACACAGTCAGAATTGGTCAATACTATACCTAAAATCATGCATTACATCAGGGACTTACACAGAACATAAACATCCAGGTTTCATACCGACAATGCACGTGAATACGACCCC